>WYDF02323221.1:0-14314 GCA_009867245.2 Adranes taylori
TCGAATTATCAAATAAAAAGTATAGCATTCCATTTAAAAAAATATATGTTGTGTTCGGCCTGCAGTTATGGAACACCCTGTATACATTAAAATATTTTTATTTTATGTAGCTTAAAGCCCTAGACACTTCCGCTTTGGACATTTTTCTCCATATAATATGATAAAGGAGCAATTGGACTTGGACACACTATTGGGACACCCCGTATGTATAGGAATACTACTTACTAAGGAATACTGGTATACTAAGGAATACTGGTATTCCTTAGTAGAATGTTAGTAGACTATAATAATAGTAGCTTGTTCACTTTGGATAAACAACTAATCCTATTGTGATCTTAAAATAGTTGCTAACATAAAATAGTTGGAACTATTTTAACTTCAAAATAATTATTTATCCCTAGTGTACAAGTTATGGCTAAATATTTTACTAGTGAACATGCTATGATTGTTAAAGATATCAATTGTACTAAGGAATACTATATTCTACTTACGTACTAACGAATACTAGGTAATTGTGTAGTACAGGGGTCGGCAACCTGCGGCCCGCAAGCCGTATGCGGCCCTTTGCAACTTTTTGCGCGGTCCGCCAAAGCACCAATATCTCTATATTTATTCTATTATATATTTATTTCTATATTTATTTTTAATAATATTTATATATGATATAAAAGCACTATTTAAGTTATATTTGAATGTGCGGCCCGCATAACAAATTTTATTTTGAAAATGGCCCGCTGTCCAAAAATGGTTGCCGACCCCTGGTGTAGTATATTTGTTGAGTGTTTTGAATCGAATCCAAGTCACTTTGTATGATAGAAAATATGTGTTTGTGTTGGATAGTCTAGCGTCAGTAACTAACGATCTAAGTCCGAAAGAATAATGTTACCGACACAAACTTCAGAATGAGTTTTTGTTACGGAAGGTTTAGTGCAAATAATAAATGGGAGGCTCCTATTAGAATTTTGAATGTTAATAGGGAAGAGGCAGTATTGGAGAGTTTTCAACCAGAGACAGAGGAAGTTTCATATTGAAACTGATCATAAACAGTTGATTTACCTTTTTAGAATGACAAATCCATCTAGTTATCCATGTGAATGCGTGTATTTGATAAAAATACAGCGTGCTGCTCATAAAGAATAGTACTGAAAGAGGATTATCTGTATTGATGAGATTCAAATAATAAAAATAATAATACCTGATAAGGAAATTATGTTGGATCCTGCTACGAAAAAACTTATACTGAATGATATTCATATGTTCCCAACAGGATCGCACATGGATATCCAATGAAGGTTGAAAACTATAAAAAAAAAAGGGATATTGGGCCGAATATGGTAGATGATATTAAGGAGCTTGTAGCCCGTTGCGATACGTCTCTGAGACTTAAGCATTTAAGACCTCATACACAACCTTTAACTATCACATCAACAGCTTTCTCGTCGCTTGATAAACACATTTTAAATTTAGTGGATCCTTTACTAAGTGATTTTGAGGCTTATAAATATGTTTTAACTATTCAATGTAACAAATGTCGAGTAACAAATGGGGTGTGGTTGACTACACACAGACTCCTATAACTGAGCAAAAGTTGAGTGACGGATCCCTTTTATAAATTGCGAGATTTTGAAGAGTCAGATTTTGAAGAATCGTTTTGCGAGTCAGCAGAGCGACCCAGCCAAATTAGTCAAAACGAGACAATGGACGAGCGACAGTCGCCGAGATAATAACACATTTGTTGAACGATTTTATATACCATACACAGTTCTGTTGATCCTATGTAATTTTGAATAGCTTTGTTTCTCTTCCTACCCTTCCATCAACCTATCTCCTATACAACTAGAGTGTATACTTTAGCCAGTGCGCATCACGGTTCGTTGTAGTCACTCAGCAAGAGTAACACCAGTGCACATCCTGGTGTTACGCGCTTATAGTGCTTTATACTTCTGGCTAGTGCGCATCACACTGTTACGCGTCATAATAACACATCTCCGTATCTTCTACTGGGGTGTATACTTCTAACAAATGCGTATCACGGTTAGTTGTAGCCACTCGTCAACAGTAACGCTAGTGCGCATCATGGTGTTACGCGCCTGTTGTAGACTAATAAGATTCCAACCTTTTCAGTTATTCATATCGTGAATTGTAATTATATTTACTCCCAGTTGTATTGTTGACTATTTGTACATGCTTTCTACATTATTATAGTTTTGTTTATATTATCACCGTACCTTTATACTGTTTTACATACAGCGTTTTCATTTTGTTATATTATTATTATCACCGTACATTTGTACTGTTATAAATTCAACGCTTTTGTTTTGCTTATAATACTGTTTATTTTCTGTTAATTTAACATCTATTCATTGACATTTAATTGTGCATATATATTTCTTTCTATGTTTATATTGTCTAGAAGACCAATAGACGTTATTTTGTTAAATCGTGAAATGTTGTTTCATTAACTAGCTTTTTCAGCTACCCACAAGAACAATAATTACTATTATACTCAAGTACTCGTAACTTCTCATACCCTCAGTAAGCCACTGAGGATCGGAGGAACAACAAGATCAGGTCCTAACGTGCGGTCTCACGTTAAACTGACCTGGCGCTTGAGAATAAATATTTTCGAAGGCAGTTATATTCTGTAGTAATTAAGTAGCATCGCAAGCGAGAGTCTGTCACACTATATTGAAATCAAAATGATACCTCACACTAATAGTTTTGTAATTAATTACTTAATTGTATTTTGGGAAATAATTTTGTTCTCATATGTCTTTTCCGTTTGAACCTGTTGAGCTAATTATGCCCGGAACAAATAAAAAAATTAAAAGTGTAACTTTAAATCGAAATACTGTTACTAGCAAAATGGATGGAAAAGGCAAGATTTAAAAAAAAATAGATAATTCAACATGAGCGGATGTGATGTTAATTTGAATGTTTTACGTAAATAAAATATTCGTTCGTTGTAATGAATATTCGTAAATCGCAAACTGCCTGTATGCCACAAAATACATTAATATGAATAAAATCAAATTACTATTATATTTTTCAAAACTGACTTCTTTTTTTGGAAGGAATACCCAGAATTAATCACAGTTGCCCCCAGTTACAGAGAATTAATTATATAGATAACTAATTGTTTATAGTAGACGGCACATCGAGGTCAAATAAAAATAATCTACTTAATTAAAAATGCTGCATAATTCACGACTATATTATTACCATATGAATCCAAAAAAATTATACTTTTTTAGAATATTCTGCATATTTTCACAGCAAGTGAATGTCGCATTATAGAATGAGAGGTGATAGCCAAGAAGAATTTATAGGATATTAGGTGGAAGCTTCAGAATTTTTTATTCTCTTCATCATTTGTATTGGTATGATTTTGGTAATGTTGGTGAAATGAATGTGAAATGATAGTAACAAGTTTCTTTAGCCAGTAAAAAAGTATCAACTGTAAAGTGATTTTCGCCATTTTTTTTAATTGGAAGATCTTGTATCTTTAGTAGTTTTTATGATGAAATTGATAATTGATAATCGCAATGTTAGTCACATGAATTTAAAATATTAAACAATTTATCGTGAAATCTAATAAATCAAATGAAAATAATAAAGCAAGAATCCAAGTTGCCAGATTAAATTGTTAAAAGTAGAGTAGAGATTATTATTGCGTAAAAAATAAATTATTTAAAAATTGAATTGGTAGATATAATTTGCATGTTCGGCGCATCTGAAAGAAATCCGTTTTTGACGGATTTGGCTAGTATAGGTTTGTTATGTTAGGTTAGGTTATCTTTACGACCTGTATTCGAGGTTTGTTATGTGGGATTAGGAAAGAGTTAAGTGAGGTTAGGTTAGGTTACATACACCAACCGATGGGAAAGATTCCAAGTAGCACACCATGGGCGGGCGAAAACACAAGAAAAGTCAACGAACCATCAAATAGCATCAGTGCGACAAAACGTAGTGAAGACATAACTGAGACTGGTGTCGAAAAGCCATATAAAATAATTGATGAAGAAGTAAAGAAATTAGAACAGATTAGGTTAAAAAAGGAAATCAGAATGCAAACCAATTCCCGAGTCGAAGAAGTAGATGAGACGAGATTGAAGAAAAACAATAAAGTTCTGACAAAGATATGAAGCGTTCTGCAAATTAAACAGTCATTGGGAAATTGGCCAGATGAGATGAAACAAAAAGTTAAAGAGATAGATGGGAACCTGTTTAATGCCGACTACAAATTGACATTGGCACTTGCGGTCTCAGCTAACTTTGAAATACATAAGGGCATAACGAATAAGTTTAAGGAGAAATACCAAGGCTAAATTAAAAGCTCCTGAAACAAACTTGTGATTCGCTGAACAGATCACTTTCATAATTTTAAATAAAACTAAAATATATGTGGTATTCTATTTAAAAAATTCGTTGATGTGATCGCCAACCCATCTTTCATATACCGGAAGTTTTGTTATATCTTGCATAAAACAAAAGTTGAATCTTTTAGTTTCGACTGTCAGTTTTTAAGTCGTCAATTAAATTCAATTAGCACAATAGTGTTTAGGGTAAACTAAACAACATTAGTCTACCTTATAAATCGCCTACCCATGAATCTCCCGGTCTCATGTTTGCCTACGGCGGACAGCTATGCTGTCCGGTTTAGCAGGGCCTACGACCCCTCATGACTCTCTTTTCCGCTAATTTCTAAAAGAACACGCCAGACTGCCTTGGTCTTATGAATTTGTACGCTTTGGCGCGGTCTGCTGCCGCTTTTGACTTAATTTTCCCCATTACCGCTTTTTTTCTTTAGTCACTTTTTTCGTGTCTGCTTTGCGTAAAATGGAGGTCCCTGGATCTTATACGTGTTCCCGAAATTTTATGTTTAAACTTTCAAAGGAACCGAGATATTTAATGTAGTACAATAGCCGGTCTCAAGTAAATGGATCGTAAAGTTTACAAAACAAAAGATTTAACTCTGTATATATGTTAAATTGTAATTTTAGAAAAAATGTTTCAAATAAAATTTAACGAGCTTTTGGTGGCCTATAGAATACAGTTTATTCAAGAGTCCTATCATTTCTAGTTCCTGAAATATATCAAAAAGTTTGTAAAATTTTAAATGAGGCAACGTTGCGCTCAATACCATTTGCAGGGATGTCACTACTTTCGTTCGACGCATAATACAATATACTATATGCGAGCGAAATTTCAGTCTTCTAATATTGAAATTGAATTTCTCAATAAAATAATCACTTTGAACCCCTCCCAAAATTATAATGTGTACCCGCCACTGATAACAACATTTATTCAATTGCAGAAGCAGTTTATATGTCTCATTAAATGTAAAATAATTTTTCCTGTTACTTTGCATATACATTTGTGCTACTACTTAGGACTTACATGTACATATGACTATTGAATGTCGGTTGCAAGTTGTAAAATTTTAAGTTATTAAGGGTCATATCTTTGAAACGATAAGAGTTAGGCCCATAATGTGGGTATCATTTTAAATAGAATTACAAGGGCTACAAAAATGTAACAAAATATACAACGTGTTAGAGTTTTTGAAAAAAAATTTATTGCTTAAAATCGGTTAAGTATATTCAGTTGTAATTACTGATAAAATTGAGGTCCCTTAGAATTACATACGTTCCCCACCTTTCATAGGAACCGAGATATTTAGGGTAGTACACTTTTGTTTCAAGGTCAAATTACTCCGATACTATGATGTGCGACTTTTTTAAACTCGCTTAATCGCTTAAATATTAAAAGAACTTTTAACACAAAAACATAATGAAAATCTTTATTGATATAACACATTTTTAAAACAACTTGTACATCTAAAAATATTTTTAAAAGACGTGCATTTGAAAGAATATAATATCCCCAACATTTCAAGTTGTTATCTGTCATAGACACCGATTTATCGGAAAAGGTAGTTGCCCCATCCTGTAAGTAAAAGCCTCTTTCTAAAAATCTGTACTAGAAAAGAAATGACAACTTTACATTTAATCAGAAATTATTAAAATAAAATATTCAGAAATGGGTTTGTTAATACAATGAAATTTTCTTTGGCCTGTTACAACGTTATAACAATTGTGAGCTTTGTAAATGCTTTCTGTCATCCTAGTTGGCTCGATGACAGCAGTTTAATTTTGTTTTACCATATCTAGCTACAGTAAATACTGGTAAAAGTGGAGTAACTAATTTTAGAACAGCGGGTGTTAAAAAATAGAAACCCACTGCTTCGCATCTAAATAATAAATCTCGTTTAAATATTATTAAAATTACTCAGTCATATATATGAATATATGATAGTTTAATTGTAAAACAAATAACAAATTATGCGTGTATTAAAAATAACTTTTGTAGATCTTTAAAACATTATAAATTTTATTGATTACACTGTTTGTGTCGCGTGCCGATAGTTCCCAACGGTAGACTTCAAAATGCAAGCTAATCTTCGTACATATCTTGTTATGATTATATGAATTATTACACATATGCAATTTAATAAGTGTGTCACATTGCGTTTATAATTTCTTAATTTAAGCAAAATATTTTTTAATCAAGTATAATTTTAAATATATTTTCCCAGAAAATTTCTATTGTACATGGTAATGAGGGTTCCTTTATTAATGGGACATGTAATATGCGCAATGTAATGAAATTCCTATAAATACATAACAATATATAAAATCATGAAATAATATAAATATGAAATTTTGAATCTAATAATTTCAAAAAATGTTTCTTTAAACGTAAATACATTAAATCTGAATTTAGTCAAATTTCGTGAAATTATCTTGTAGTATAATCAACGTAGTTCTTATCGTCCAGATAATTACAGCGGTCTAAAAGCAAATACAATTTTTTATTAATATTGTTTAGAGATGTCTAGGAGTATAAGAACTATGATTCCCATCCTGCAGATACCTTCAGCGATATGAAACAATACTAAATTAGTTACTTAGAAATTAAAAACATTATTTATCATGAATGTTAAATAATTTCAATAATATCTATCGTTAAAAAATGATAAAAATGAAAATACATATATGGGCAGAAAATGTCTTGAAGTATTTTAATTGGATGGATCTGTATTCTCTAGAATTTACCCTGATTAACTACTTTAACAAATTATATGAGATTTTGTTCAACTTCTTTAATTTTCTTTAAACCTTTCACGTGCAAAAAAATGGTACGACATTATACTTAATAATAATTATCTGTATTGTAGAACTTAAAATTAAATTCCAATAGCGCATCGTATAATTCGAAAATGATGAAACATAAAGATGAAATTCCCAGAGTTGATAAGACAACATTGAATTACAACATTCTTTTTAATATTTCTATGTTAAGGCAACAAACTCTCCGAAAGCATTTACAAACACACATTTAGCTAGCTACAACCCGGCGACGCTACAAATTGAATAATACAATGAAACAAAAATTTTTGAACGAAAAACCGTACAATAAATATTTTATACATACTGGTCCACCACTTGGAAGACAAATAATATAATAGAGGACTAGCGGCCTATATCTCTGCTAAGACAGTTCTCTAAAGTATTTGAGAAATGTTACTACAATGAGCTCTATCAATGACTTGAAAATAACAATTTTTTAACAAATAGCCAAACAGAATACAGAAAAAAAAAAACAGGAACAATGAGTGCTATTCAGGAAGCGTTAAGAGAAATACTATACTAGATGGCCTAAACAACAGGCAACAAGTACTAGGTCTATTCTTTGATCTTAGTAAAGCGTTTGATGGGATTCTACAATGTAGTATAATGGAACCGATGCTTTTCTTAATAATGATTAATGATCTTCCAAATACATGTAAGATGACATCAATATCTTTTTGTATGTAGATGATACAAATATTATATTACCTGAGAACTCAGAAAATCAAATAATTAAATCTTGTTGACATTCTTCAAAAAAAACCACAATATTTACTATATATAGGCTTTAAAAATATCATGTATTAAAATACGTGAAACAAAACTTAAATAAATTCCAACACAAAACAGTAATATTCATAAACATGACATAAGAACAAAAGATCTACTAAGAATAGAAAAACAAAGCCTAATACTAACACAGGCGGGAACAGACTATTTGTGAGTTAAGCTACACAACAGGTTACCAGAACTACCTAATCAAGGAAGCGTCTTACGGAATTAATAAAGATCTGTAATATACAACTTAATTTCTGTGAATTGTCCACTCCAATAATACGAACTACTTGTATATTAGTTATTAGTGCATAGAAAATACATATTGGGATTAATCCTTAACTGCTGTGGTGCGATCATGACCGATGCACTTATTTGCTTCTCTAGTGTTTACGCCCTCTTAGTTGTTTTGCCTGAGCGTCTGTGTATCTTTAAGTTAGTGTAGTGTAAGAAAGCAGTGTGAGTACGTCGTTCCTCGGATGGTGGTGCACTTCCATAATAAAAAAAAAGGGTCCACTGATCCGGATTTTGAGACCAGTGCTTTACAGTGGTTACATGAAATTGAAGCCAAAACGAAACCGAACGTGACAAGGATAGTGCCAGCGAAAGTGCTTACGAACGAAGTGAACATAACTCTGACTCTGAGCAAAGCAACAAGGTGAAAAGCCCAATATAGATAAGGAGGGTGTCTATTCAAATCAATAGGACGATCATGAGAATGCTAACGAAGAACTGGAAAATCAAGATATTCAAAGAGTTTCTATGGAAAAAACCTGTATAAGTGGTTGACAACAAAATAATGTTCATTAAATGATTTTTTAAAATCTATGTATTTCGTTTTTATAACAAAACCATACAAAGACATTAATGGCAAACAACCTTAAAAAATATCCTTAAAATCCGGTCATCATGATTATACCACATAAGCAGCGTCACATAAGCACCCAGCACATTACTTAAGGGTTAATAAGTTATTTTACATATTTTGAACGTTGATGTGTCAGGCAGTGTTGTATTGGACAATTTTGAATATTAGCGAGCACAGGGGGAGAACTATTTCTGCCGCGTGACAATAAAATATTAGGTGTCAGCTGTGGCATGTATATCCTAGGCTCGTCATCCCTGGTATAAAACCTTTCCTATTGTATTGGATTACATTCCATTTAGTTTTGAATTTCTATTACAGAATTGAACAAATATAAATTTAATAGACAAATAAAAATATATTTATATATATTTTCTCACCTGGTTATCGGATGAATTCTCTTTTGCTACTGGCATATTTGCTGGACGAATCATCTGATTTGCAATTACATTGATTAAGGAATGAGGTCGAAATCTTGGTATGGATGCGCTTGTAATAAGTGGACCTGGACCATTGCAAGTGGTAATGCGACCACCAGGTGAAATAATCTGCTGCGATAATATATTGATGCAATTTGAAGAATGACTAGTGTTTGGTGATGTGGGTGTTGTTATATTACTATCACATGTTTTATTTAAACTAGGAGTTGATGTATTTTTATTTGGAGACAATGCTGGCACAGGACCTGCGACAACCGAGGGCGAGACTTGTTGAATTGCTGTTATCGGTGTCTGTATATCATTGCTTGTATTAGCAATATCCGGCGAAGCAGTACTTGTTTCATTTGTTGCTGTTGTAATTTTTTCGTTTGGACGAGGTTGCCCGATTCGTTGAATATGTGGAGTGACAGGAGTACTTGTTATTTGGTTTGCACCAACGGGTATTGTTGGTGGTGAACGTCCCGGACTTATTTGTACTATATTGATAATTTGGTCGGTTTCGTACGGTCGAAATAAACTCAAGTTAGTTAATGTTTGCATGGTGGCATCACCCAAGCGTTCTAATACCACTTTTGGTTCTTTAGCTTTGACGTTATTTATATCTATTTCAGATTTGCCATTGCATAATTCAACTTTAGCATTTTTATCTTGTAAGACTCCACTTCGCAATGAATCTGTCTTAAAATTTTCTTTAGGTGGATTGCTTTTATTTTCATTCTCAGATAAAGAGAGTTTGCCATTTAACTTTACTTCTGATTTTTGCTCATTTTCTTTATGTTTTTGTTCGTCACGAAAAAAATTATCCTTTTTCTGCATACAATCTCCTAAAAAAACAAGCGGTATAGATCTTTTAAATTTGTTGCCAACTTGGGTATATTTGTGTTGAACTAAATCTTCAACAGAAAGCTTATCTAATTTGATCACACATTCTTTTTTGCATGGATTAAATGGAAGTTCTGAACGACGATGACCAGGATTTGATGATTTCTCTTTTGACATTGTTTGAAGCGGACAATTTTCAACTGTTATAGTTGAAGTCGTATCAAGTGGTTCAGCCGACAAATGATTACCATTTGATAGTGGCTTCTTTTCAGCAAAAGATGTACTAGGTTTTGACGTATCATTATTGACACTAGATTTTTTAGTAGCACTTTGAGACTCAGATTTTTTCTTTGGATCAATATTATCAGTTTTAAATATTTGACAGTCTTCTAGTAGATCACAAGCATTACAATCAGTAGGACGCTTCAAAGTATCAGTTTCTAAATCATTTACCGTTTCTGTTTTCAAGCGAGTTTCTAGATGCGACGAGATTTTTCTGAATTTATTCTCATCAGTACCAAGGTTTAATGGTGATTTAATCGATGTATCTTTATGTTTAAATGGTTCCTTATTCGAAGCACCTGCTCTATCTTTAAAATTAGGTAGTTTATTATTAGACGTTCTTATTAGTTTACATTTACATGATCCTTTATGCGAAGTACTTTGTGTCTGTTTATTAGTTTCGCCGCTTAAAGTGTTTTTTGCATCACTCTCATCAATTTTACCAAAAAACTTTCGTTTAGACAAAAGATTCCTGTCAGCCAGATCCTTATCATATGGAATATGTACTGGAGAGTCCAATCTTACTATATTACTACTATCAGTGATTGTACTCGTTTCGCCAGAACTTTTAGCATTTGCAAGTCTTAATTGAACCGTATGATCTGTATTTCTACTACTTGTTGATTTTAATGTACTTTTGCTACATGTACGACTGGGTTTTCTACTATTTTTAGATTTTAATTTAATCTTACTATTTGTACCTTCGCATTTTACACGGTTTTTCTTCTTTGCAGATTTACGTTCAATCATCTTCCGATGTCTTCTATTTAAAACAGTATCAGCAAAACTATTCAACGACCTTTCGCTATCAATAGCAGCTGTCGTTTTTAGAACTTTATTTCGATATATATTTCCAAAATCAGATTTCATTGCAGGATTTTTAATTTGCGACAATTTTGGGGCCATTTTTCGTTTTAATGCAAGTTTCTTTAAGACAAGAACCGTTGGCTTTTTATTTTTCTCATTTCGATTTGACATTCCCAATTTGCTTTTTTCGACTTTAGTGTTTGAATGAGATCCATTTGCACATTGTTGTACAAAACCATTAGTAAAAGCGGGTATATTTTTGGAATTAAATCGATTCATTAACTCGTCAATTGTTTTCTGATTATTTACCATAAATGGGTAATCCTTAATAAGAGCTTCATATGGGCTTACATTAGTTTTCATACCAATTCCATTACTAGTTGATGGTGTAGAACTAAAATATTCATGATCCCATCTTGAAGTTTCCTCATTACAAAGGTTAGGTCCAATTATATTAGTTTTAAAGCTGCTTCCATTAGGGGGAGGATAAAGAATCAATTTAGAACTGTAGGTATCATGTTCGGTTCTCGATTTTTTCTCATTAAGTATTTTATTAATTTTTAATAATATAGATTTTTTATGTGTAAGTTCTTCGTCATTAGTATGTCCATTTTGATCTTTAATTTCTTTTTGAATTGTGATATTCGATGAAGTTGAACCAGATTCAGATGCGTCCAAAGTACCTTTCGATGAACAATTAGTTTCTAACGAGCACATCACATTTAATGATTTTTTTGCCCCGCTACCCGAGTTAATATTAGTAGTATCAACTAAATCTGCTCGAGTAACGGGATCAACGGAAAAATTTGTCTTCTCTACTGAATTATCTTTTGGAAATTGATTCGATATATTCATAGTTACAGTTGGATCTAAACCTGGTGATGAAATAATAGAATCTTGTCCGTAACTTGATGAATGTTGACTAAAATTTACGTTTGGCATTGTGCTGCTGTATAGGCATGTCGAATAACGATATTTTGGTAAGTCAGGTGGGCCCGTTGTTTTTACTAATTCTATTACTTTATTCTGTAAATTAGCTCCTGGCCGTGACGTATAGTATGATGTTCCAGATTCCACTTTGAGTTGTTCTGGCATGTTGCTGCTTGTCGAAGTTACAGATGTATGTTTTGCAATTGTTATTCTCATTGGTACATTATTCTCATTCTTTACTACTGATGACTGAGCAGTAGAAGTTGCAGATGTATGATTTTCCTCAAGTTTTACTTTAATTGCTAGATTCTCATTCTTTACTAATGATGACTGATCAGTAGTATGTTGAAACGAATATGGCAATTGAAAATCAGAATTATTAATTCCTGGCATATCTGTGATACGTGGTGGAAAAGTTGATGTAGAGGGTAACTCAAAAGTCGATTGCATTTCATTTGGTTTTCGTTTCAATTGTTTCCGAAATGATCTTAACGATTTTAAAACTTCAGGGTCACTTTTTGGTATAACTGCAATAGGATTTATAACTTCTATTTCCGTTTCACTTTCTTCTGTATCCGAAGAAATAATTCGGCGTCTTTTTCTTCTTTTATCTACTAAATCGTCGTAAAATATTTCATCCAGACTAGAAGAATAATCAGATTCATCTGCTTCCCTTTTTCCTAGGAACTTAGTATAATCGATTTCTACAAATTTCAATTCAGTGACACGATTTGCAGTTCCGTCTGGATCATATAAATACAACGCGCACAACGTATGCAGATCGCGCCAGTTCTGGCTCCAATTTAATATTTGGTATCGAGCGCAAAATATCACAACTACCATATCGTCGCGTATTTGCTGTGTAAGGCCTAGTTTATTATTTAACATGAGAGCATCTGTTAGTGCCAGATTTGGCTGTCGCCACGATTGATCCAGCTCCAGTATAGCCTTATATTCCTGACAGAACTCGCATATGACTAGAAGTTCGTCACTATCTATTGTAGGTAGATGATGCTTGCAAGGCCATTGTGAGTATGGTAAAACCTCAAATCCACTAGCCATTGCCATTTTCTCAATCTTTTCTAGCGCCTCGGTGCTTGGAGACGTGCTAAATGAGGATAAAACGCATTCACGTGCAATTTTCACATCACCCTCAACACATTTTGACAACTTTAGCAATCCTTCGGCTATTCGATTTTTTGTTACAATTATTTTATTTTCGTCCCGTTCAGTCTTTACTTTCTCAAGAACATTTAAGTCAGTGTTTAATGCTTGAATCATTAATTCCATTGTGAAACCATTTAAGACGTCGCCGAACTGAAAATAATAAAGCAAATCATTGTTTATTGTAATATGCCACTATATAATTGTTTCTTGTAATATCCCACGATATAATAATGCAAAAAATCTGCACATGGTAAATAGAACTTCCATATGGAAATTTATCATCAACTGAGTAGAATACGATGGTTTTCAGTTCACGCTTTAAAAGTGAACTACATGTGAACTATACTAGTGCCTATAAGTGACTCAATATAAACACAAGTACTTTTATTTCCAAAATAATTAATAATGCCTATATCACAACATGAACGCGTCAAAATTACGCCAAAACAATAATCAACAAAGCAATAATCAACAGCAATAATCAACAAAGAGAAATGTAAACAGCTAATCATTAAAGGAGAGATAAAAAGCAATTATATCAAGAAAGAATATATCACAAGAAAAATATACAATCTCCCCATTCTACTGAGCAATCTAATCCCATCTCATATATGGCTATATCTAAACAATAAAATAGAAGAACAAGTACAAGACAATAGTTGCATACAACACAGCAAGTAAAATAATAAAATAAACAAACTGATTTAACAGAAGAACAACCTGTAAAACTTCATCAAATAAAAAAAAACCAAACACCAGAAAATAATCACACCAAACTAACAAAAATTACATTTACACCAGAAGAACTAACATTACTCAATAAAGAACCAGAACATAAGATAAAGGCTAATTTAGAAACCAAAGTCGACCCAATATTAGGAGAAGCAGAAATAGCAATACTTGCAAACTAAATAAATCATAAGAATACACGCAGAAACCCATCACTGAACAATGAATAATTAATTATAATAGTTGTTTTTAAGCAGGTAATCATCGAAAATTACGAATCATATATGAGAGATTACAAAGGTAGA
>WYDF02323232.1:0-14313 GCA_009867245.2 Adranes taylori
TCAGTTTTTTATGGTGATAACATGCATTTTAAAGCAATAAATTGCACAATAGAACACACATATGGGACTTGAAAAGCACTGATACACCACTGATTACTCTTGATACATATACTTATATACGCATAATTAACAAATTGGGGATTTGTTAGATATCGTTGCCTCCACAACCTCAAATAAATTATAATAGTTGTTTTTAAGCAGGTAATCATCGAAAATTAAGAATAATATATGAGAGACTACACAGTTAGAAAAAATTCCTATGAACATTTTGGGTGGATGGCTATTTCCTTATAGCAGAAACTGGATTGTTCTAATAATCTATTTCAGTAAATGTAAATGTCTATCATTTTCCTATAAGGTGCTAACTAATTTGTTTTTTTCTATGTTAATAAAAAGTATGTATGCATATGTTTTAATTGATAATAAAGTGTATCGTTGGCAAAAAACTCTACACAATAAATCATCGCATAATTTATTATTATTTATGTTGTGAGACAATACAGATCTAACTATGTGCATTCAAAGAATAAATCCTTTTATGATACTAGGGAAATTGTATATGTATTTCTATATTAGTGGAAAGCCCGTAACTTTCCATTTATTTTAACCGAATAAATTTAAATGAATATTTCTTCTACTCAACTAGTTTATTTATTGACCCTCATAATCATTATTGTCAGAAGAATAAATAATTCACTTGTGAAATAGATTATTACATTGTAAATGACAGTTCGCTCACATGTAACATATATACAGTTTTCAATCAAACAATATTTGTTCGATGATAGGTTCAGAATGGAGTTAATGTATATTCACTTATGCAAATACGATGATGTTCTGTAAAAAGGAGGGTGCTGAGGAAACTTAATACCTTATAGCAGAAATGGCCATCCACCCAAAATGTTCATCGGAATTTTTTCTACCTTTGTAGTCTCTCATGTATGATTCTTAATTTTCGATGATTACCTGCTTAAAAACAACTATTATAAATAAATGAAAGTTTGAAGTTATCCAACTTTCATAAAATATTGGATGCTGTGTCTACTTGTAGGAGTTCAATATCCAAGCATAATCCACGGTTATTCGCAGCAACTTCTTTTTACTTTTTGACCTCATTTTTTTCAAGATTTCATATACAATAATTTCAGTTACCATTTTTGTTATATTCATATTTTATAGAAAACAATAAAATATGATTCGCATATAATATCATCCTCAAAGGTTCCGACTTTCACGCACCAAAAGATCGTAGACTCTGCTTGCTCTTTAAAGATACTGCAACCTGCTATACCATGCATATATGCGTATGTATATTCTCACAGATAGATATTTTCGCATTTCAATGGCTTAACGACATTTTTTCTTATCCTTATGATTTTAAGTTTTACGACTTAACGGAAGCGATATTTATTATCATTGTTTACTGGGAAAACTGTAAAGATTATTTCCGCTCGCCACAATTCACCCTCAACAGCGGGGCACAATTCACCAGTGGCCACGGTTTTGAGAGAACTGTCACCGGCATTAGGTTTTTATATTTTTAATAAGTTTTTGAACTGCATGGTATATTAATTACAAAATTTTCAAAAGTACACGTAAATTTACATTGGAGAATCTATCAACATGTAAATAATTCTGATAGTGTTTCAGTCCTTGCATTTCCTTAAGTCGTTATCTTTTTTTGTTGTATTTCATAGTTAAAAATCAAAAGTATTGTTTCATCCAATATACCCTAAACACCCTTTGTTTAGACAGACTACGGATAATTTTGCTCTTTGTAATTTGGTGTCTGAGTTCAAACAAACTTTTCGTGTGATCTTCCATTTCACAGCACCTGTGCAAGCTATAACAAATATCGGTTTAATTCTGATACTTATATATGTGACTATACGAAAGAGCAAATACAATTTGTTACGATTTATTGGGCAAATTATCTATAGGTCACAAATTTTTAAATACATGTCCGTTTTGTTAATTCAATAAAGTTATTAATAATTTTAACGCGAAAATAAGAAAATAAATTAGACAATTATATTAAATGCTTCCAATATACTACTGTTCATAATCGATTTAAAAGAAATATTTCGCACTAATTTTGCGAAAAGGGTATTGGATGTTACGCGAAATTATTATCTTCGTAAATATATAAAATCTCGTAATGTCAAAGGCACAATACTGAAAGATGTGCTGAAAACTAACTTTAGTTCAAATTATTTCAATGAAAATACAGAGTAAAGTTTATTTTGGGCACTTTATAGTTTTAAATTATAAGTACATATATCGTTTCTAGTAGTAATGGAAAAAATCAAGTAATTTTGCCCAAATCCATTATAAAATATTTTTAAAATTTGTAAAAATGTTTATCAAAAATCTAAAACAAAATATATCCCCACAATTTGTACTTAACGACTTTTTCAATTTTGAAAAAAAATTTTAATTTTCAAAATTTTTAAAAATTTTACAATTAAGATTTTTATAAAATATTTTCTAAATATACAAAATTTAAAATCTTAGAATGTTTATCAAAAATGTAAAACAAAATATATCCCGACAATTTGTACGTAACGACTTTTTCAATTTTGAAAAAAAAATTTATTTTCAAAATTTGGAAAATTTTAAAATTAAGATTTTTATAAATTTTTTTCTAAATATACAAAATTTAAAATCTTACATTTTAAAATTTTTAAACTTTTTTCCTAAATTATAAATTTTAAAATCTAAGATTTTTATAATTAATTTTTTCCCTAAATATACAAAAGTTAACGATTTTGACTTGAAAATAAAAGATTTAGATTTGCGACGCAATAGTATTATACAATTTAATTTATTTTATGTCTTACCTTATCTAAATTAATTATTGATTAAAAACTAATAAACATTTTGTGGTTATTTCACTATTATTTTATTTTAATTATTATTTTACTTTTCTTTCTATTGTCTATCACCGCTGTATGTGTGGATTGTTGTCTCCATTTTGTGTAGTATGTGTTGAAATTATATTGATGTAAATGGTGCTTAAATTATTTACGTCTATCCTCCAATTTATTGCCTGCTTGTTGTTTTTAATATATATTATTTTTCTGGTGGCTCTTCTGTAATATTGCAGTTCGATGTCTAGTACTACGCCGTTGTTGTTGTGGTTGGTAGCATCTATTTTTTCATTTATTAATAATAGTTAGTTTATCAATTTCTTTGGATAATTATTTTCAATAAACATATTTTGTAGTTTTTGCATGTTATTTTTCTGTAAGTCTGGATGGCAAATACTATTGATTCTTTGTTTGACGGAAATTAGTGTGGCTGCTTTTTGGGAGAGTGGGTGATTAGATTTGTAATTAAACATTGTATATCAGTTGGTGGTTTTACTGTACCAGTAATACATGATTAAGCCTTCTTTTGTTCTTATTAATTTTATGTCTACGAAAGGAAGACATTGTTCTTCTTCTTCTTCGATTGTGAACTTTATTGTGGGATAAATATTATTGAAAATGTTTAATATCTGTTGAGTTGCATTTTTCGGTACAATGAGGAGCATATCAGCTACATATAGTTTTATTAATGGTATATCAAAATCGACCCTTTTAATTGCTTTGTTAATCAGCTTATTCATCGTGAGGTTGGCGAGACCTATCGATGCTGGGTTGCCCATTGCACTTCCAGATGTTTACCTCTAAAGCTATTTATTCACTTGGAAATAGCTACACTCATAGAGTCTAGCTAATTTATATTGTATGTAGGTTTGATGTCTATGTGACCTAAAATATTTTGGAAGTGTTTTGCGAGGTTACAGGATGGTGATTCTATGCATGAGACGATCGGTCATAATGGCACGTTTTGTTTATGTACTTTTGATAGTCCATATAATTTTGATAGGATACTGTTCGTATTATTATATGAGATCATTAGATGTATGCTCTCTATTTACGAATGCTATGAAGAAGACCGTTATAGAAACCATAAATGAAGATTGGAAATTGATCAGTGTACCAATAGTACCACATAGTACCAAAAACTCATAGTACCAAAAACATAGTACCAAAAAACAAAACTTAACAGATATTAAACAGTATCAATAACATTTATTCCACAATAAAGACCACAATAGAAGTAGATGAAGAACAATACCTTACTTTACAAGACATAAAATTAATAAGAACAAAAGAAGGCTTAATCATGTATAAAGTGGTACAGTAAAACCACCAACTCATATAGAATCTTCAATCACAAATCTAAGCACCTACTCTCACAAAACGTAGCCACTCTAGCTTCCTTCAAACAAAGAAGCAATAAAGTTTGCTACACAGACATACCCAAAAATAACATTCAAAAACTACAAACTATGTTTATTGAAAATAATTATCCAAAGAAATTGATAAACAAAATATTATTAACAAATGAAAAAATAGATGCTACTAAACACAACTACAATGAATTGATATATAAGAAATTCATGTACATACCAGAAATTTCCCAAAAAAACCAATAAAATATGTAAAAATAATAATACGAAACTAGTATTGTACAGGAACACTATTTACCAAAACGAAAGACTCTGATTCAAAAGAAAATAAACCATACGCAGTATATCAAATTCCTTATCGCTTGCAATTTTCGAAATTAACTCCTATCTATTTAGGCACTTAGCTGCCTTGTAAATTATGCACTGCTAAGATAATAGTCGACCATTCTCATCCTTGATTCTCTTTACTGGTCCCTTTTTTTGTCAACTATCGCTGGGGCCCCGTCAGTTGAAAGAGCCACCATTTTATCATAACTAATGTTTGATTTTATCATGAAGTCATCGAAAGTCTTGAATAAATCTTCTCCACGAGTCTTACCTTTAAGCGGCAATAATGCTAGCAATTCTTCCCTAAATGCTTTACTTTCAATATCCAAGAATCGCACTAAAATAGATATTTGTTCTTCATACAATGTTATATGACTCATCAAGTACAATGGCGTAGCAATGCGGCTTTTGCAGAAGTTCGAGCAAACTATTTTTATTGTCAGCAGCCAAAATTTCGAACTTTCTTGTGTTGCTTCTTGCCGACAATAGAACATCATTGCGCAAAACAACATCATTTTTCTCTTCAGAAAGTACCGCGGCCACTTGCAGCATACATTTTTTTACTATCTCATCACGGACATTAAACAAGGATCATTATAAATATACTCTTTTAGGTTGATGTATGTATGATAATATTGTTTTTTACGCAAAGAAATTATTTGTCACGTAGTATCATTTATGGTTCCTGATTTTAAATGAAAAATAATTTATCTACCATTAATTTTTAATTAAAGTTTGCCTTTTTCCTATTTATTTTTATTTTTTTCGACGTTACCAGAAAAGTATTGCATCTCTCTTATCAAAGTTTAATAATGGTTTTGGAGTTTTATTCGAAAATAATGTTTAAATCCATATCTTGTTAAACTTAAATTTTCTTATAACACAAAATTTTCTTATTTATAAGGCGAATATTAATCAACTGAATAAAGGAAATGTCTAAAGAAATAAAATCAAATCTAGCAGAACTAAACGTTTTAATTGCTGATATAATAATCTTGGAGAATTCCAATTAGTCCTTAGGCCTGCTAATTTTCTTACAGTTATCTTTGCTTTTATCGTTCTCCTCTCTTCTTGGAAATAAGTTTGAATATTATTATTATTATAACAGGTTTGGGTTTCAGAAAATATCAGAAACATGCTCACCAGTGATATCATTGATTCTTTTTCCGTGCTTAATCAAATATTTTGGCATTTTATACAGGAACATTTTAGATATTCTATTTAGATAGTAATGACAAGAACAGGAAATTACTAATATTAAAAACTAGATTTTGCGTGTGCTAGATCCTTTAATGTCCGAAAAAATGGTTAGTTAGCACTTTTCAATTTGTTAATATTTTATGGCTATTTAGAACAACCTATAACAACATTCGTGGTAATATAGTTGTTTTATTTAATAGGGTAATAGCCTTTTAACATCATAATTTAAATGTATCTTTGATTCAGCTCATCTGTTGTTTGTGGTTGTTACGGTGGGCTCCCTGCAAGTTTGGGAGAGTCATTCTGAAACTGTTTCTTAAACTTTTATTTGGCTGCGCCATTGTAATTAGTATTTGCTTGTGTTCTTGTCACTGATTGATTCAATTAAATCGTGCCTGCCCATTAATTCTACCCGCTAAGGGGCTGGGAAGGATTAATTGCTGATAGGTCTTCTGTGGTATTTGTTTGAAGTTATTATGTCTAAAGTTGCACTTCTTATAGAGGAATATTATTATATTTACCTCTAATATGTTGAATCTTGCCAATTACTTAATTTCACATGTCAGTTAAATTTATCTCACTGGCCTATATGTTTTATTTTGAAGATTTAGAGCTCGTAATTTGCTTACTATTTCAGGGTAGTAGATCATTGAAAACAAAGCTATGTCGTTGACAAGCTGTTCCATTTAATTTATTTATAGCTGTTTTATATTTTAATACTGATTTGGGGTATATTTTGTTCAAAATTGGAATATAAACAAATAGAATTGGATAGGTTAACTTTCTAAATTAATGTAGCTTTAACTGACCTAATTGACGGTATATCCTTGATGATTGAATTGAACCGAATCGAACGTGGAAACTCACAAGTATGATATATAGTGGGTGTGCTTGGCGCCTTGCGGATAGAAGGGAAACTATTTTGGTATGGTTTAGTTTTGTTAATTAATGTAATAGATTAGTAATTTTTATTATGAAATTGTGCTGATGGGATACTTTCCAGCTTAGGGTTTTGTAATGGCAATGTAATTGCTAGATTTAAACATTGTAGTGTGAGTATTTAATCCAGAACGATATATTGGATTTTGCGACTAGGCCACTAGAGGGCGAATCTTGTGGGGTGTGGTCGATAACGAATTCAAGGAAGGAGTTCTTTTCCTTTAAACACTAAAAGGTGTCAAGAAGCCAAATCGGCTTCCAAGTACAAATTATTATAATTTAATTAAAATATCATGGAACTGGTATTAAGTTTACGTTTATTCGAAACCAGTGTGGTCTTTTAATGTTCTGTTGATGAGCCATTAGGAGTAGGCCGATTTATTATCATCAGAGTGTTGTTACTGATGGGCAGTTCCTGAGGCAAGCAACTGTCGTAGTTTAGCAGAATTGAGTAAGCTAATCTTGTCAGCGTGGATTTTACCCTTTGAAGTTTTGCACACAGCCACCGGTCTTGCTGTGCGTGTACGAGTGAGCTGTCAAGGTGCTGATGTGAAAGATCGGATTGCGTCGAGACCACGGCCATCGTTTCGGTGTTCCATCTGTTCGTGGTTTGGCGTTGGATCTGGTCATTCTTCACTAGGCGGTAGCAGTGAAAGCTGTTTCAAGTTTATGTTTTAATATTTTTGGAATTAGATTGTTTTTGTTTGCTAATCTTATTTTTATTAAGTGCTTCACACAAAATTATTTATTATTATTATTTTTGGTTCGCGTAAATTTAAATTCTTTTGCAAGTCCGTTTTAACAGGTTTCTTAACCGCATTTAATTAGGGAAAGAGGTGGCGTATTATATTTCTTGTAACCGTTCGTTTATGTCATTTTTGATTGACATATTTGTCCAAAATAGATTTTGAAAATGTCATTACTTAACTGTTCATGGTGAATATAATATTAGCGTTAGATTTTTCTGTCTGTAAAATATTTAACTAATTCTTGAACAGCTAGTTGTACATTTCGTTTATTTAAAGATTAATAAATCACCCTTACAGATTTATTTTAAGGGAAAGTGGTGTCTAAACCCAAAGGATACTTCGGTGTGTTATGTTATGTGTTGTAGTGTTAAACCACCATTATTTTTATAAATTTGAAAATGTAACCTTAGTAACAAGTTATAGTGGAATTTAAAGGTCATTACACCGTTTTGATCCACCATTTTTGTAAATTGTATTTTGCACTACAGTTATTGTTTACAACTTTTTATTAACCCATATATCGTGCTGTAGCTGTGATAGCTTAGCATTTGGGATAAGGTTGCTATTTGTGATTGTTTACAATTATAATCAGCCCATATTGTTAAATGTTAGGTTGTTAAACGTTATATGGTAATTTTATTTATATGCATATTCCTTTGTGTTCTTTCTGTAGGATATGACACTGGCTCTCAACCGATGCCCTAGTTATTTCAGTAGCATGGTTTGAGATTGGATACTGCTTGTACCCACGCTCGCCCGGGAAGATAACCTCATTGCATACAACTATCCGATTGCATCCTAGTACGAGAAAGTTGTGGTAAGTCACATATATAGTAGATATTAACAACTCCATTTCCTATTAAAGTTGTACGCTGCAAGTTGGAGCTCAAGTTGGAGCGTATGATAATATTTAATGGTGCCACAAAGATATTTAAAATTTCATGGATTTTGTATGACATCGCCCTGTCCCGAAATAATAGAGGGTTGAATTAAATATAATCTGATACAAGCAGGTTAATCTATAAATTATATTATAATTCAATCCTTTATTTTTTTGGTAAATCATTCCTATTCCGATTCATGGTGGCTGGTACCTACAACCCGTTCTTTTTCGGTACCTGGTGCCAAAATTGTCGCGCCCCGGGGGTTTTACGTTGGGGGTTTTAAGCAGATAATTTACTAGTACCGGGACTTTCCGAAACTGATTAAAACTTATCCGGACTTAAATTATTTTAAATTTATAAAATGAAATTAAGATCATACATATTGATGAGACATCAGTGTCTTGCATAACTGTACCAATCTGTGATGTTGTATTGTTGCACTGATTTTATAGTTATAATTTTAATTAGAACTTTATAAATGGCATACTACTACCTTATTTTGTTGAGTACCTAATTTTGTATAATCTCAGTATAAAGCTCCCGAAATGTTCCTTTATAGACTAGGCAAGATTGACGACCCATCCAGGACCAAATTCTCGAAATTATTACGTTATTTTGAAATATAACAGAATTTGAAATTAAATTTTTTTATATTTCAAAACAACTATAGTTAAACTAGTAATTCGTGTCTTTTTTAATAAAAATTTAATATTACACGATTACAAGGAATAATGTCTACACATATGTATGTGTCTATATGAATTACGCTATAAATAAACGTTAAATTGGATATTAAAACATTGATATAATGAGAAAACTGGAAAATAAATTACCTGTTAAAATGAGTGCAACAAACACGAGGTTGGTAAGGTTGACACTAAACGTAAAAATCATTGTTCACATTTGAAAAGGTATTGTTTAGTGATAAAATGAAAATCACTAAAGGAACTAAGAAAATTCAATGTGAAGGTGACCAACTTTGGATTGGTCCGATATAATAATTATTGATAGAAGGATTACCTACTATTATGATATTATTTAAGTGATAAACCCATGAAAAATTCTGATGCTGGAAAAATAAGATATTAAGGTTTTCATGATGAGTTTTATAAAGTGTTATTTCAAGGCTTTCACGGATATCAAGTTTAATACTTTTATCTAGAAAATGTAGGATTTTTAAATTAACGTCTGGGTTAAAAGCATGATCTGAGTTGGAGGGATTATTGATGTGAATGGCTAGGTTAGAATTTTCAAAAACTGATAATTCCTTTTCTGTCCCACATTTAGCAAATCAATGTCATCTGCATATGGAAGCTCTTGTGTCATTCGATTAAACAATGTTCCGTCTGGATTACTCTATTGTATCTTTCGCATTACCCTCACCAAGGCAATATTAAACAAGAAGGTGGAAAGTACATAACCCTGTTGCAATCCTTCAAAAACCTGTGATAAAGCACCCTCCACTTTAACTTTACATCTTGTTCTTTCCAGCGTACTTTGCACCAATCTTATCAATTTGCCAGATACTCTCTCTCTCTCTCTCTCTGGTCCATTTCCCTGAAAAGGGATTAGTGACTATGATGCTCCCGTAGCAGCACTTATAGCATTGTGCCATTCTTCTGTATTCTGGGCCATATTTACAGTTTCATGTTGGCCTTGGCCGATTAGATCTTTAGTTTGGTCCACCCATCTCTTGGATGACCTTCCGCGCGGGCGCTTTCTCTCTACCTTACCTTATAGAGGGAAAGCGGATACACGCCAGATACACGTGCCACTTTATTGCCTTCCATAACTGATCCCGTTTGATACGATCACATGCTTCTTTGAAATCAATAAACTGTTGATGAATATCGATGTTATACTCATAACATTTTTCAAGGATCTGTGTGAGGTAAAAATCTTATGCGTAGTAGATCTGAAGCCATATTGATAATCATCTACATATTTGCCTATACATATTTTCTCCTTGCTACGATTTTCGCTAAAACTTCATAGACAATACATAGCAATGTTATTCCTCTCACGACGGTCGATAAAAACAAGTCTGAAGCGCTAGGTTTATAAAAAGTATTTACACAATACGATATATTTAAACGATTAATTATGGTGAGGATTACTCAAAAATTTAACGATTTGTAAAATAAAAACGATAATAGAAATTTGGAGTGTCCAGCAGATTCATTTTTGTAATTATTATTTAACATAACTAGTAATACGTAAGTTAAGTTTTTATTAATCTAATAGCCTGTATCTAAAATTCAATAAATGAAGAACAAACTAAATAATGTAGTTGTCGTTGTATAGTTATTTAAAGTCGGTGTGTTTTCGCCGATATGTGCTATCACCGACTGTTGCAGCGCAGTTAAACGGGAAATGGGGAAACTATAGATTCTCATGTCAAAACTTAACATGAGGATATAGGATGCGAATTGGAAATTATATCTTACTTCATTTTGAGCACAAAATTATAAATTAATCTTGGACTTATCTAGAAAGCTAGTCAAAGAGAAAAATTCTTCTCTATGTATATTAGAAACTTGACTAATTTGAAACGGAGAGGAAATCCGCAAAGTGTGAATTCTAGCCACAAGGGATGAAATATTCTATTGGTTTACGCAACATTTAAAAAAAATATGGTTAAATCCCCGTCCATGCCATACAAACTGAAACTGTCCTCCTTCAGAGCCATTCTGAATAGGTGAGAGGGCCATAATGCATGACTCAATCTTATTGTGTAAATAGAAGCGAAAATATACTTCGGGAAATTGTTTCAAAAAAGTTGAAACATGCGCGGGGCTTTTTTTTTTGTATGAATCCTATAGATCAATTTCTCCGACATCATTTGATCCACAGACCAAGTAATCTGCTAGACAGAATACATCTCCTTTTCAAATTTTGAAAATAAGTTAGGTATGCGTTTATATTGAAACTTGAGGTCTATAAGCATGACTATCAAGTTTCAATACAAAAATATGATAACCATCTATTTCGTGTAGTTTTTAAACAGAATTTTTAATATAATCATGTCTACACAAAAATAAAAATATATGAACTACTTCATATTAATATAGAAAACATACATAAGAAATGTATATTACAGAGCAAAAACATATTCTAGTACTTCTATTTAAAATTCAGAAAATGAAAAGAAAAGAAAAACCTAATTACTCAGAAAATAATTAAGTATTAGGTAAATAACATGAACTTTAAAATGAAAAAGTTAGTAATATTTATGAAAGTATGTTTTAATGAGATTTTTTTATTGCTTCAAATAATTGGTTTTTAGAAACACCGATATAAAGGACTTGTTTATTTTAGAAAATTATATTTGGTCCTGTTCCTTTTAGACCTTAAAAATAACACCATAAACATGGCCTTTATCAAAAAAAATATAGGACTATTTGTAACAAGTTAAAAACTCTAGGTTATGAAATATCTATATAACGAGCGAAAATCTAAATTAGTAGTGTCATGATGGTATTGGTACAAACTAAATGGGTGCAGCAACGTACTCTTCACAATAAGAGGATATTAATTTGAATGCAAAGGTGAGCAATGTTGCCAATTTTGCTATGAATGGAACTCAGCGAATTTATGATTGCTAAGTAGGTTCAATCTGTTGGCAAAATATTTATCGTATTCGGAATTAGCGATTTTCAACTATTTTTTGTTTTGAAAATGTTCTAGAAATTTGAAAGGATAATATATGAATATAATTCGGGCTATAGATGATGCTAAATTAAAATATAAGATACACGTTATAACCTATAACAGTCGCTATACTTGTCCCTCCAGCCTATGCTTGCTCCACTGAAGGCTTAACTCTGGAAAGGGGTTTCTTCCTTTTCGTTTCGATCAACTATGATAATGGTTGAAAATGTCTCCGCGAGTCACGGATCTTCTTGGCGCTTCGACAACTTCCTGCTTAGATATGGGCGCCACTCCTATGCGCGATGTAACCTAACACTTTGTACAGCAGAAGGATAAAATATTTGGTTAATAAAGATTCAAAATAAACTCAACCTTAACCCAATTTATTTTCAATCTCAATCTTTAGCGAGAATATATATATATATACACCAAAAAAGCAAATATAGGCGAATAAAGCAAATTAGCAAAAATATGAATTTAATTTATAATGATTTATTAGCAATGATGTTATCTACTACTTTAAAAAGAAAAGCTTTCTTGTATTACAATATAAATTTGTTTAATCCTTTTGAAAAAGTTTTATTTTTATTTATCTATTATTTTAAAGTCTATCTCTACATTCATCATAAAAATATAATTTTCTAAAATTTGCCAAAATTTTAATATTGTTCGCAATTTCAAATAAATAATGTTCTTTAGCGCATTATTTCACAAATTTTATTAACACAACGACCGGTAAAATGTTTTTCGTAAATATTTTGTTGTAATCGATAATACAAGTAAATCATTATAACGATAAATCAGGTATCGTAACAATTACAAGGTATAACAAAATTTAAGTTACTTAGATATTTTGTCGACAAATTTTCCACTCATATATTTTTTCAAAATCTCAAATTATCAAAATTTATTTAAATCGTAATATATCTCGTAAAATCCCAATAAAATCCACAAAATCCCAACATGAAGAATATGCTCTAAATCCCCGATCTATAAACCCCTTCACCAAAATACCTCTCCCACATCAATTTAGAAACATAAAAAGGATCGTTACCCTTTACAATTTACTATATCTTTCAAATCTCTAAAGAATTATCTACAAATCCACCAAATGTATGTTACCTAAACAGCAAGAAGATCTTACAGTCACTATATGAAACTCAAAAATTTAAAATGAAAAATGAGCAGTACCAAATCTAGCGTAACTGGGTCTCTAAACCCGTGAAAAAATTAATTAAATAACAATTGAAAGAAGATTAACTATTGAGGGTAGTTAACTTCGGCGTGAGTGTTTCTATTCAAGTTTATCAAAATTAGATAGATTTAAAATCGAACCAGATTTCTCTGAACCAGACCATGTCTCGGTGCTACAGCAAATTCTATGTAAATCTGGGTTTAGGAGACGTCAACGCCGTATTGATGTTCGCTGTAACTCTTTCGTCGGCTCAAACAGTGCTGTTCTCCATGATAAAATAATTAGATCGAGCCCTTTTTTTCTTCTTCAGCCACTGACCGGGTTCTTCCCAACCAAACTGATGTTAATGACTCAGGGACGCTTGTAAAATTGTCGCGTCTCACAACGAATTCTCCAAAACTCTCTTCATCGGTCTTAATCTTTAATTTAGATGATACAAAGGAGGCTTAAAAAATTACGAGAAATGTTCACAAGAAATTGAAGTGCATTTTTCCTAATTTAATCTCTTCCTCAAAATTATTAGTTGATGTTGAAAAACTTATCTTGTAAGGCCATCCGGCACTAAATCATTTAGTTAAATTTCACTGATGCCATTGATTTTAGTAGATTTATTGGTCTGTATAATACCAATTTGACGAAGTGACTTTATTTCTAAAGCATTTTTGGACTGTAAGATGTGGTCGTCAGTAAATTTTTCTTTATATACTCTTCCAGCCTAAAATTTTCCACCAATCAAATTCAATGGAACCATGCTACGTCATCGGTGCTAATTTCACATTTATTAACCTTTCAAAGGCTTGGTTAAGGAGTTAATTCCAATTATCCTTCCCTTATATATTTTCCTTTTGCAGTGAATATGGTTTTCACTTTTCATTCCAATATTTTTTTTTGTATTTTTCTCCAGATTTCATTGGAAAATCAAATTCAT
The DNA here is from genome assembly GCA_009867245.2 of Adranes taylori. NCBI lineage: Eukaryota > Metazoa > Arthropoda > Insecta > Coleoptera > Staphylinidae > Adranes > Adranes taylori. The sequence continues at coordinate 14,114 of WYDF02323232.1, forward strand.
AACGCTTATGACGTCTTAAAGACCATCTGCATATAAATTTCTAATTTTAAAATAACTGGTACTCTATTCGGATGTTCAATTCCACTTGCTTATTTTCGTGATTTTAGTATGATTTTCTAGGGTTAGTGTGCGTTCCCAATCTCTGTTAATTTCGACTGATGAATGACTGTCTTACTTAACCTATATATATTTTCCTTTTG
>WYDF02323243.1:0-14313 GCA_009867245.2 Adranes taylori
TTTATTTATTAAAATAATGATCATTATCAAAATTAGTCTTTTACTCGTTAATTCCTCTTCAGTCTTCACATTATATGAAAGACTGTTAAAGGATAAGCACTAGCTGCTAGAGGATAAGCACTAGGTGACTACAGATAATCCCACGAAAGAATGTATAATATGTGTTTGTATTGTAATATATTATTTTATGTAGTATATATATATATATATTATAACGCTCCTTCTACTTGTTCCTCCAGACTACGATTGCTTTACTGAAGGTTCAACTCTGGAAAGGGGTTTCTTCCTCTTCGTTTCGATCAACTACAATACGCTTCGACAACTTCCTGCTTAGATATGGGTACCACCCACTTCTATGGGCGATGTAACCTAACACCTTGTATAGAAGAAGGATAGAATATTTGGTAAAGGAAGATTCAAATTAAACTCAACCTTAACAATTTACGCAATTTATTAATAATCTTAATCTTCAACAAGAACACATGAGCGAGGAAGCAATTATAGGCAAATAAAGTGATTATGCAAAACAATTAAGCAAATATATGACTATATTTTACAATGATTTATTAGTGGTAATGTCTCCACATTATTTATTTTTAATATATTTTTAAAATATTTTATTTTTTGTTGACCCCTTGTGATGAATGATAATTAACCCGTTCTAAGTTAGTTTCTGTATGGAGACTAGATTTGAGTAACATCCCCTTCGATTTTAAAACTGCTCATCCCTTTGAACCCTTTTTTTAATTTTATTTAATTTTTTTTAAATCCCTTAAGTGTATTTCCTCCAAGAAAACCCTCGTATTTAATTTAAATCCTCTGAGTTAATCAGTCAAATTCCTTTTCAATTACACAAAACCCCTTTCTTGAAATTATAATCCAATATTTTTATGGGTGCTGTACTTAAATTAACCCTCCTACATCTGTCCTCTTCGTCGCCAATTTTTATATCACTATCTGTACATTTATTACAAAAATACAAATTTCAAACATTTGTTCAAATTTTCAATATGTTTCACAATTTCCAAATACAATTGTCCTTTAGTTCACTATATCCACAATTATTATTTTTTTAATTGCACCACTATCGTTAAATTGTATTTCATGAAAAATATTATCCTAATCGGTAATAAGATTAATTTGGTATATTCGAAAATCGCGTATAAATACATATAAAAAAATTATAAACAAAATGAAGTAGATTTGTTTTTGTCGACAAAAATTTTTACCTGTACATTCCAAGTTCGTTTGACTTTGTACTTAATTGGACAACACGATGTTAAGTTCCAACTCAATAAATACAAAACAAAACAATATATCCGTCACCCAGTGTGTTTACACAAAGCGTTCAAATCTTAAATTTCACCTAATATTCCAAAATCAAAACCAAAATCAAATCTCGATATATCGAAAATTTCCAATTTTCATAATTTTCGCAAAATTACTTGCGCCAACTCATATATTTCAAAACATTTTTATTTTTAAATCCCCATAAAGTCCAAATATAGTCTGTATCATATAAATCCCCTTATTATAAATCCCTTAGCCAAAATAACATTAATTTAGAAATAAAAAATACGAAAGGATCGGTACCCTAAGAATTCGCTATATCTTTAACACATATCTAAAGAATTTTCAACACATTCAACTAGATCCTACCTACTTATCAATATGAACATACGGTTCACAACATAATAATATTTGACAAAAATTTTAAATGAAATCGGTCTGTGAAGCAGTACTCATTTCAGCGTTGCTGGATGTCTAAACCCTTGAATTAAAGTAGAAGAGAATTAGTTACTGAAGTTAACTAACCTCAGCATGAGTGACTCTAACACTGCAGGAGAAGTCCAAAGCCGTGTAGATGTTCTTATTCTAGCTTCATTCCAGGTAGTCCAAACGTGATATTCTCCCTCATAAATTCCTCAAGATGTTTTTTCTTTTTTTTTTCACGATGATCAGACTCACACTGGACCGATGTTAATGGATCTGCTACTCCTTTTAAATTACCACAAGGTTGATGCATCTCACATCGATATCCATAAAATCCTTAGAAGGTGGTTAGCTGATTTTCAGATGATACTAAGGAGGCCTCTTCAGGGCATCCTCCACTAAATTTCTAATGAATTAACACTGATTCCATTTATTTTTCAAGATTTATTGGTGTTTGACTACCAATATGGCGTACTAAACCTTTTTCTAAGGCATTCGAGAACCGTAAGATGTGGTCGTTAGTAAATTTTCCTTTATATACTTTCCGGTGTTAAAAATCTAGAGCAATCAACTTTACAGGAACATGCGTGACATCATCAGTCCTAATTTCAAAATTATTAAACTTTCCTAGGCTTGATTAAGGGGCTACTTACAACTATCCTTCACTTACATAATTTCCCTTCATAGTGAGTACTGTTTTCACTTTCCGTTCTCAATTTTTATACTTTTCTCTAGCTTTTATTGAAAAATTAAATTTATAACGCTCATGACGTCATAAGAACTAGCTGCATTTTATGATTTTCAATCCTGAAACAAATGGGACTGTATTCGGATATCCAATCCCTCTCGCTTATTTTCGTGACTAACTAGTATGGTATTTCATTGTTAGTGTCCGTTCTCAATCTATTGGTTTGAACTAATAAATGACTGTTCTTACTTAACCTATTCCAAAGATTAGAAAAATAATAATAAATATTGTTTCTAAATATCATAAATACTTTATTTGCAGGGTTTAACCACAGCGTAACGTATTTTTTTAAATATTCCCCCATTCTTTTTAATAAACTGCCTTAGTTTTTAGCGCTACCATAAAAAGCCACTGAGTTACAATGTTATAGAAAGCATCCTGAAGGAGCCTTCCAAATAATGGATAATATTCTTTAAATCGTGTGAAAAATGTTTTCCTCTATTGCTTCTAAGTATCTCATAATCAAAGGGTATGTTCTTTTATATATTTTTCGTATTTATTTAATGCGATACTTTCCTACGCTAAAACTACCCGTTATAATATATATTGTTACATATACACTTATCTGAAGGAAGCGAACCGCATCAGGTGTGTCGTATACTTTCTGATATTCCTAAAACAACTATTAAATAGACCATTTTAAAAGATTAATTAAAAATGCCAACAAATAAGATTGCCCTCTTAATACACAGCATAAGTAAAATAAATGGTTTATTGCATGTGGTGTAATTAGAATGCATATATATTAATTACATGTGTTTTATATATCAAAACAAACTACTACGAAAACGTCTACTTTGCAATTCATATTACACGAAGTTCATCTTTTAAAAACTAGCATTAGCCAGCAAATCTTGATCAGCAAAAAATACATACCTAATAACACGAATGTTTACAGGTCCAACCTATTGTATTATAACGCACAGACTCATAAATTATTATTATTTGTTTATAATGCTATAAGAAGACAGAAATTTTATATAATAAAATGATACTTTAACTTACAACGTATTGCTGGTAGTTTGAATTGATAACACCACGTTTCTAGGTTATGGTAGTCCAAAATTGCTTGAGTCATTTAGTACGCAACTTAAACGCTGCTTTCATCTAGCCAACAGGTACCATATCACCACTAGGTATTATAGCACCACTAACTCATACTTATTCATTTCTCTACATCGAGAACTTCCCATTGAATTGTTTATATGTCCGCATTTAATTTCCCAAATAATGCAGCGCTAATTGTATTGCTTCACGGGATCCTACCTTTATTTCCTTTTCATTGAAGGTGTTCCGGTCTACGAGACTTGGAAACTGATGATTATTTAATAAAGTAAATTGATTCCAAACGATTCCGTTAATATGCAGAAAAATCAGGAATTAAGAACAATTAGTGGTAGGCATCCGGCTATCCTCGGCTGTCCTCGGTGTATATAAGGCTTAAGCAGAAATATAAACCTAAACTTTATTTAATGCATCTGAAATTCGCGTTAAAATTTGTTGAATCTTGTCCAATTGTTGCAAAAAAATTTTTTAGAATTTTGGAATACCATTCAAAAAGATGATTATAGTTCCCTTCAGTTAAAGGAATCGCATAAATATAAAAAAATATTTTTAAACCATCGACTAAAATAACCGTTAAAACTTTTCCGGATTTCTATCTATAAATTTAATCTTAGTTACCTATAGTTTAATAAATATATCACATATTATCATCTAGATAGATCTTATAGTAAGTAGTACCTGTTTTAATGATTCCAGAGTAAAATATCATAAGCCAAAGCCAAGCCATCCATATAACCTAGAACCAACTTTATGTCTATTTCTAGATTTTTATAGCTACTCATTCTAAGATGAGTTAAAAATAATTTCATTACATTTAACCAACTCATAGTGCATCTCTTAATTATTGTAAAATTAAGGAAGAATTCCTTAATGCGTACCTTCGTCATTTGCTCGCAGATTTTGAATGGGTTCATATAAATGTTATTCATTTAATATACAGCTATGCGAAAAACTTCAGAATTAAAAATTCAAAGCGTATTTTATCAAGTTTGAAATTATTTATCAATTTATCTAATAAAGTTTATTAAATTTATCAAATTAACTTTATAGAGTTCTAAAGTTTGATAAAATACAAACAAATCAACCAGAGATTACAATATTCTAATAATATCAAAAGTATTATTTTTTCGTAGAAATTGTTAAAAGATCTCACTCACTAATGCTTTAGATGCAATTTTTCTGTCGAATCCGTGAAATTAAACAATTTTCGTAATTATGTAAATAGACAAAACATAAATAGACATATTGCTCATAACATGGTATTAATCTGATTTTTCCAGTTCCAATTGATGAATATACAATTAAATAAAATATAACTAAAGAACCTCGTCCATTCGGTTTTCTTTTCTTGTAAAAAATTTGCTGACGTCTAAAAACAATAAGAAAGCGTCCAAATGGCATAGTTTCACTCAACTTTGAAATGCCAAATTTAATCAAATTCCCAGTTTGACTAACAGCTATCAAAATCATCGAAAAACATAGAGGTATATTTGTGCACAAAATTATTTTAACACTAAGAAACCATTGTGTAGAATGCTTAAAATACTCTTTTGCGTTGTTGTTGTATGTATTGAACTTACCTCCCATCCCGTTATGTTATTGTTAGCCTGTAGACGGTTTCCATATTTTGTTTAATATTATTTTGTCATCGCAATGCTTTACATGCACCGCTATTATTTCATATGCACAGCTTTTATTATGCAAACTGCAGAGCTATATTCTTTGTTTTTCTTTATCATTGATATTTTATTGTGCATTAATATTTTCTTTCTTTGTTTATGTTGTCTATAAAGAACAATAGACGGTTTTCTTAAAACTTCAATGCTGTTTCACTTACTAGTGAATAAGTTAATTTCAGCTGCACGCAAGATCTTGAACATCTGAGGAATTCAGAAGACTCGCAGCTTCCTGTGCCCTCAGTAAGCAATTGAGGACCAGAGGGACATCAACACAGTGCCAAAGTGCGTCCTCACGTGAAACTGACCTGCCCGAGGATATATTTCCGAAGACCGTTTTCATTCTGTATCTAAGATATTTGTTTGCGTGACAAGTCATGATATGTCGCTAAGGTTACCTATTAAGTAGGGTCGCGAGTGTTAGACTCTCATGTTACAAACCCTTTATAGTTTTGAGCCTTTAGATCCTTTAGAACTTCCGTTATTACACAAGTTTGGTCGAAAACTAATAAAGTACCGTTGCATGTTTGCAAAATGTGTCCATGTTTTATACTTTCTACCTTAATTACATATTAGTGAATGATGCACAAACTCCGCGGGCCAACATTTTAGTGACCTGCTTTATTGAAACAAACTGCGTTTACGTGTATCCGAAAGCGTAATGCGCCCTGCATAACATATCTAAATTTTACCGTAATATCTCTACTGGTAAGTGCTATGAATAGAAATGTTTAACAATGCCCGTAAAAATTATACCAAAATTAAGGTTTTATTTGCCGTGAAATGAATTGAAACTTTTAAAAAATTTAAAACTGAATAATTGTAAATCGTAGAATTGTCGTTGATCACTTTTTTGAAAGGGTATAAATGGACCTTTCGAACAATGCAACTTACCGGCACTCCCTAACTTTCCGTATAGTTGAAAAAATAAATAAACAAAAATGCATTTGAAAATTGTACATTTTTCACACATTAGGTGGCTCAATTTTGGGCCCTCCAAATAAATTAGAAATATTGAAACATAGGTTTTCAAGCGCATCGTTTCATTCTCAATCTCACAACATAAATTCCTCATGTGTAGCTTAATCGTGGGCGCCAAATATTGATCGAGAGTGGTACCATGTGAAATAAGTCAGTTTTTAAATTTCAGTTTTTCCCAAAAATTCCTAATTTTCCCAAAATATTTCCAAAATTTGATTATTTTCTTAATAATCTTCAATATTTCTCCAATTTTATGGAATCTTTGAAATTTCTCTAAATTTATATAAAACTTGACAATTTAATATTTTCGTAACATTTCATTTTTTCATTCGCCTATAACTCTGTCCCTGTAGGTTTTTAAAATTTTTTTCAAATGAAAATTCTACCCATTTCCATTATCTTTCAAATACATATATTAGCTTTGTCGAGCGAGCTCTAATCTTTTCAAGAACTTCCAAATTGGCATCCTTCCGCATTTACATGTGTTGACGGGCTGCACGCTTTTACGGTTTTAATAATATTGTAAAACTTAATTTGAAATAATATGTCCTCATCCGGTGAATCGAACCCGGATTTCCCACTTCCCAATCAGATAAGCAGGCCACTCTACAAACTAGATCGCTAAGTCAAGCTACGAATAATATGCTTTAGATTTTTCAATCATGTTTGGCTATAATGGTGCGTTTGGATTTGAGCACGCACGTACTGACTCAGTTTATCTAAACTAGCAGCGTACGTTCGCTATGTGACTATTGGAATTTGGTGTAAGCCTGTGTTCGTGATGAAGTTAAACAACAATACAGTTGTGACAGACTTCCATTCGCGACGCTGCTAATGGGGAGTCCTGGAGATGGTCGCAAATGGCCCAAACAAATATCTTAGTACAACAGAACTTTCTATCCTCCAGAAACGTGATGCTCCTCAGGTGCCAGCTCAGTTTAACATCAGACTGCATGCTGGAACTCTTCTTGATGTGTCTCCGACCATCAGTCGCTTACTGAGGGATTCAGATTAGACATGCAGATTCGAGTCTTCTGAGTTGATTCTTGTTTTTGCTTGCAGCTGAAATAAACTTACTCACTAATGAGTGAAACAGCATTAACGTTTTAACAAAACAGTCTATTGGTCATTCAAAGTACAAAGAAATAAATGCAAAAATAAATGTCAATTAATGAAATGGTAAAAGTAAACAGTAGCGAATTAATAGCAGTGAGCAAATATGAAATCAAATATATTAAAATAATCTAGCAATTAATTAATAAGTGGTGCATATAAAACGTGCGGCGATATGGTAATGAAAACAATCATGTGGAGAACATGTAAGAGCAGGTTAGAATACGACGGGTAGTTGGGAGGGTTCGCTTTAATGCAATAAATGGGAATATTGTAATGCGATGTATACTAAGAAACCATGCTGAACTTAACACACCGATCGTAGAGTGTGCTAACCGTATCAAGTCACTGTAACTAAAATGTGTCATTCCAGATTAGCTACATACACTCTAGTGGTATGGTAAACTGAAGGAAATTTACATAACACCCCTGTCGTACAAGGGTGCGAAGTGTATTGTGTGACTTAGACCGACCTTATTAAGTAAAGGTGGGAGTCATACACTCTAGCAGGAAAGGAAGTAGGGAAGTTAGAAAGAGAACCAAAGCTAAATTATGAACAAATGCAATAAAAGTGTATTAGATATATGAAGACGCTTACCAAACGCTTAGTCATCCGGTGGTGGTCGCTGGCTGTCACTACTGCTTCCATTTCAGCTTGGGTGGTATGTCTCGGCTTGGATGGTCGCTCCGTTCTACTGGCTGCTCGCTGCTGCTGCTGGACGGCTGTCTTCGAGTTCAGAAAGAACTAAAATATTCTATATAATGCTGCGGTATTTATAGACCTAGTCTCCACAGAACATTTCTCTCTGCTATATGATCTCTATGAAGCCACTCACACTTTGTAACGTGCTACGGTGCTACTTTGTAACGTGATAAATTGTAACGTGCTACGGTCCATCATAGAAATCAGTGAAGCAATCTTGATTGAACAACGCGCCTCCAGCTATTTCTTTGTCTATAGTTTATCCTCCCGTGAACTGGATCCGCCCATGCGTCAGGAAATTAATTTATACGCTTCTCGAGACCGGGAAAAAAATCTTTGCGTGTATTCTCAGTGCCTGCATGCTCAAATCTTAACGCACATTTACAGTGTTCCAGGATCCCTAATATTTAAGCAGGAACCTCGTTCTTTATTGGAAGCTATAAAACATCATGGACGAGCCAGCCACACATCAGAGTTTCTATGACAAGCACGAAATGGCAAGCACGAAAGAATTTTCTGTAGAACATGAGGAAATTTGCAGAAAAATTCATACAGATAAGTTATCTAATAAAAGAAGTGATAATGAAGGAAGTGATAAGGAAGCGGTATTCTTCGTCCATTGCTGCTACAATGGACTGTATAGTTGCAGCAGCGGCCACTCCGAAACTGTATAATAGAATAAAAGAATGGAAAATTCTAAAGAAAGAATCTGCAAGCGACCATAATTAAATTTATTTTACGACGAATAATAATAATCACTCAGAAGCAGGCACTAGAAATCTACCAGAATAGGCTATAAAAAAGATGGACAGAGAGAACATTTTTTGACTGAGAGAACAAGCAATTATCGACAATCAGTATTTAGTTAAATTTGGTCAGGCAGCTAACCGGAGAGGTCACCAAAGCCTGCGATCACAATATTCCTAAATGTGGAAAGATACCCTTTCCACATTTAGGAAGATGTGCATAGGGCGCATACTGGTCGAAATATCTGAACTAAGAACACAGGCCCTTCTTGCAAGAATCAAATATCAGCGGAAAATCAAACGACAAGGCTGTTCAGAAGTACGGGACGTTGCAACATCCGCTAGGAAATGTGTAATGAAGCGTAGCCAAAATAATTGCTGAAACAGGTTACTACTGGAATTAAATGATGACCTGTGGTGTCTACCATACACGATAGTAGCAAAAAACCTACATAGAAAACAAGCTAATCCAGGAACGTAGAGGAAGTCATAAGTTCTCTTTTTTCAACGCACCCAGAGAGAAGAATAATAGAGATCAACGCAGAGCCTACAGAGGTCCCACTATTCGAACTCAAGGAGATAAAGGATGCCGTCACATGAATAGGAAGAGGGATAGCACCTGGCCCGGACAAGATTACACGAGACTCTGAAAATCCGGGTCGAAAGCAAGCCAGAGAGCCTATGGCAAATATTTAATAACGCATTGGCCAAAGGTAAGTTCCCCAATCAATGGAAAACTGCAAAGTGGGTCCTTATTCCAATATCTAAATCTACAGAAGGAAATGTAACGACATCTAGGCCTATATGCCTACTTAACTCCATGGTAAAAATTCTCGAAAGGCTACTGCTGAATAGAATGAACGATTTAATAGACAACCAGCTTCCAACAAATCAATTTGGGTATAGCAGGGGCCTCTCAACAATGGATGCAATAGACTACGTCTGCAATATTGTAAGAAAAGCAGTCCAGAGCACAGCACGAAACTGAAAATTATGCTCGTTGATATCTATAGATGTTAGAGACGCCTTTAACTCTGCTAGCTGGGAACATATTCATCAATCACTCAAGGCACTACACGTTCCATCCTACCTATGTAAAATTATTGACAAGTAGTTAAGAATGCGTACTATCCGATACGAGATGGAAATGGCGAAAAGGCGAGATTTATAACAAGCGGATCAAGATTCCTAACAAGATTCCTAACACAAGGATCCGTTCTAGGACCTACACTTTGGAGCGTGGTCTACGACGAGCTCATGAGATTGACAGTCCTTGTTGAGAGATTGATGAGATTGGCTGGGTATGGCTAGTGGAATACGCTGACGATGTAGGTCTAATAGCATCAATTAAGTTTGAATATGTAATTAATAGAACACTATTCCTCATAGATCAGTAGATGTCGGAACGTGGACTGCAGATCGCTCCTCATAAAACAGAATATCTCCTTCTCATAAGAAAAAGAAGAGCAAAGTTCCAAATATACGTACCAAGCGGCAAAAAGTACCTAGGAGTTACATTAGACAGTGGGTTTTGGTTCTCTAGTCATCTCCATAAAGTGGCGGACCGTGATTCGAAGAAAGCCTTTCAACTATCCCGATTAATGCCTAGAATGGGAGGTGCAGCAACCCAGAATAGGTATATGTTATACAAGGTATCGGAGAGTATACTTTTATACGTTGCCCCGATACGGGTAGAAACTATAAGCTATAGACAAGGCGAGAACTGAGCGGAGCGGATACTTGCAAAGGTACAAAGATACGCCCGTTTGGGAGTGACAATAGAGTGTCGTATCAACAGAAGCATTGAGCGTAATCGCCTGTATCCCACCAATAAAACTTTTAGTAAAAGAGGGTCAAATGATACGCACCAAAAGAACCAACAGGAAACAACCGAAGACGTAAAAGCTAAAGCTAGAGAAGCCATTATGGCTCAATGACAAATGGAATGGGAAACTTCGACTAAAGAAGACTGGTTACGGAGACTTATATCCAACGTAAGCACCTGGATCAATAGGAAACACGGCCACTTGGAGATTCTTATGGAAGATGCGTTAGAGGAATTAGAAAGATTGGCTGAAGAGCGTAACGAGAATGTGGAGGACAATGAATTACTGAGTGACCACAATTTCGAAACAGAACAAGAAAATTCCGAGTCGCAGGAAGAAGTTGCCTATCAGGAACAGTTGGTATGGAACAGATAATACTAAATGGTCGAAAACAGCAGCTTTTAGAGGTAAGACCCTTGCTCATAATTTGGTTAGCATCTTGCCTGGTCCTGATGGTGCTGTTCGTAATAATCCCCCAACTGAATTCGTATATGCTTGGAGCCTATTGATTACGAATGAGATTATACAATAGATAGTTGATTTTACTAATTTGAAGATAATCTCCACTAGACAAAAATATAAAAGGTCCAAAAGATTTCCTCAGCCACGAAAAAATTTTGCCCTTCTTCACTGAAAACACCAATTTGTCTGAAATGAAAGCATTCGGGCTATTGTATTTGTAATCCAACTTTCAAATCTGGTCATGAAGACATCCGTTCTATCTGGGCAATAGATGGAACAGGAATACCTATTTTCTCATTTTTGATAAGATTCTCGTTTTTATTGAACTGTCTCGATGTGACAATGTTGAAACCCGAAAGGAAAGAGTGAAAACTGATAAATTGGCTGTTGTGTCGGAATTATTTGATGAATTTGTAGCTAGATCGAAGTCATGTTATTCGCCAGGAATTTACTTAATTATAGACGAAATGTTTGTACCATTTCGGGGAAGGTGTGGATATTGGGTGTATATTCCGAACAAACTTGCCAAATATGTCATCAAAGTGCATGTTTTGATTAACGCTAAAACGCATTATTTAGTAAATGCAGAGATGTATAGCTGATATGAAATGCAAGTTGTTGGTGCACCTAAGCCTACAATATCGAATCCGACAAGAGGGTTCTTAGAATTGTCGCTTCAACAGGCTCCAACTGAAACATCACAGGGGACAACTGGTATAGTTTAGTGGAGCTCGTCGATAAACTCAAAAAGAAAACAGTTTCACTTACGTGGGGACTTTGAGAAAAAATAAAAATGTTTACCACCTGAATTTTACCAAACCGAAAACGTGAAATTCTTCATCAGCGTTCAGATTTAATTCTTCTTCAAACAACATAGTAAGATATTTGCCAAAATAAAATAAAAGCGTTATATTAATTTCGCGCATGCAACATGACAATTCGGTCAACGATGCAACCAAAAAGCCGGAGATGATTCATTTTTATAATGAAACAAAATCCGGAGAAAATGTGCTTTATATTCTGTATCTTGAGGAACCCACCGTTGGCCAATGGCCATTGTTTTGCTGTATTGAATAATACAGGTGTAAATTCTCGAGTATTATACCAATTTGCATCAAACGGCCAAAAATAAAACGATATTCATTTCTCAAAACTCTGGGAAGCAAGTAATAGATAAACATCTGCGACTCAGAGTGACCAACCAAAAGGTGCCCACAAAACTACGAATCCTCATTGCTGAACAATGGAAGTCGCGAATCCTATTTCTGAGCAAACACAAGCACATTCTGAACAAAGCAAGAGAAAAAGGAGTGCCATATGCCCCACCAAAAAGGATAGGAAAACTGCTATCCAGTTTGGCATGTGTAAATTGCCCATTTGCAATCAATGTTGCAAAAAATTGTGTCCTAAATGTTTTGACAAATAATTTTAAGTTTTTTTTCGATTTATGTACAATAACATATTCAACTAATTTTAAATTATTGAATTATTGTAATTTTATTTGGGTTCTGAAGGCTCTTCAGTAATATATATCTAATACAAATGTGTCGATAGTAGCTAAAGGTTAATAGTCATATATTTTGTGTATAGCTGTAGTTAGATGTGAAATAAAGGCAATATATAGAGATCTTTACTCTAAACTCATATCCATAATCTACTAAACATAGGTAAAGATTATGTAAACTTTAATCTGATGCTCAGAGAAATAAATTCTTGCTGCGTTTCAGAAATTCAGATTATAATTACTAATTAAATATATTAAAATAATAAAGATGTACTCGTAACTTCTAACATAGTACGTACTACGTACTGTTTTAACTATCTTGTGTAGTATTTTAAGAAAATTTACGTTTAAATTGAATTTTGTTTAGATTTTCTTATAATATTATATATGGGTAGATAGGTGTAGTAAGTGCTATACTGAGTGTTTTCATAAATTTATAGCATGTTTGTTTAATATTTTTATCTGTTGATTGAATAATTTGTGACTTTATGAAACACCACTATTTCCCGTACCTCTGTGGTGGGAGAGTCTTGCAGTAAATCAACCTTAAGAGCAATGTGAAAGAGACAGGTTTACCAAAAATATTCATGGACAAAAAATATTCATAATGTTCTTTTAATCCACCGTCAGCATATTATTTTGGGACTATTACATATAAAATTGCATTACATTTAAAATGTAATATATGCAATATATGTAATATATGCATTACATATATTACATATAAAATTGCAGCTGATACAAAATTGTGTGAATAACATAAGAAAAGGATTTAAGTTTTTAAGTCTTAGTTTTATTGTGTATTTCCTTAAAGTATATATTTAAGTTAAGAATGCGTGGCATTATTTCCTAAAATAATGCCACTTACCACTAAATAAAGGGTTGAAATAAGAATCCGAACACAGATGTTCAACAGAATGCAGCCACATTCCATTCTAAAGGGACAAGTTCACGGTCGTAGTCCTACACCTATAGTCTGGGAACCCAGTTAAGGACTACATTCTTGGCCACTCAATAAAGGGACATTACTTAATGCAAGGGCTGATCGAAAGAAGTCAATTGTTTAAATTTATTTAAAACAACTTAAAACGATCAGCTCTTGAATAAAATAAAGTAAATAAGAATAAAACTGTACATTGTTATGGGCTAATTAATCTAACATAACTTAATTTAATAAAAATCAAACCAATTTAGTAATAATTAATTACAAAATAATAAAAATATAAATTATCAAATAAAATCTCATCTACTTTGAAGATAATATGGCGCAAACATATCAAATATCTATTCCTGTTAAAAGGAGTTTTCTTTTTAAATCATATTATTTAATAATATTAACATAATTATATATCTAAATTAATTATGTTTGGCGGCATACTTTTAGAATTTCGCGGCACACAAAAGTGCCGCGACAAAGTGGTTGAGAATCATTGGTTTAGAACGTCATTCGTGGCTACGTTTTAAAGAGACATTTCAGAAACGATAATTATTAAAAATTAGGTACGCGCCGAGCGCGGGGTTAGGAGTACGCGATTTAAAAAAATACCAATTAAAATTATATCCATAGAGTCAGTGCAACATGGCATCGCTGTTTGACACATGCATGCAAGATCTACTTACTTACATGGTTATTTTGTGCAAGAGCTTGTTAAAGTTAGCCCTAAATATTGATACTCTATTATATGTTTGGCAACACTGAATATGTAGTGTAATAATCAATAAACGTAAGTCTGTTTTCACAGTTCTTCTGACGAGCAAGTGTTTTACTTTAACCTA
>WYDF02323254.1:0-27774 GCA_009867245.2 Adranes taylori
TTGATAAAACAAAATGTACAGGGAAGCATAAATAATGACTACTTGACTACTAAAGCATGAAATTAACAGTTCAGGCATTCATCTTAAATTGTAAACTGAAATTAGTTACTTCATTCTTAAATTTAGACTCAATTAGGATTCATCCAGTGTAATTTATCCTAGGTAATTTACTCATCCTCGGTAATTTATTGTACAATTTAATACACTGCAACAAAACGCTTAAGGCTTCATTATAATTAAATCAATAAAAATACACGGTCCGTATCTGAAAAAGCTAAACGCATTAGCTACGTGCTTATCTGCGAGAGAGTAAGATCTTAAGACGCAACGTATTATCTGTTGGCAAGATAGGGTTTTTATGCGCTGTCTGCTATTGTAAGGAAGAGGTGAATCTGGTTTGCGCGCTGTTTAATATGTAAATAAACTAGTAGCGTCCGATATAGTGCTTGGTGCGTGTGTGTTCGCTCATCGCTGTAGCAGTGTGGCTGGCTGCTTACACTGGAATGTATGAAAAGCGTACGGAAAAAGAATTATGTCTTACGCCGAAACGTATGCCAACACAAGTGAAATTTTGCTCGCCGGCTTTGAGTTTGTAAATAGTCGTGACATTATTAAATTAATTTAGTTCCTAATTTTGCGAACTCGACGAAAGTCAACCAGCGACATCGAGCAGCTAAGCCGAAGCCACAACACACAGCAACAAACACAGTACGGGACAGCACGTTTGGTAAACGATTTTGTATACCATACAATGCTTTATTGATTTCATGTATCTTTGATAACTTTGTTTCTTCTTCTACCTAACCGCCAATCTATTTCTTATCCGACTAGCGTGTATGAGTCTAACCGAGGTTGGGGTTAGTCGATCAGTAACAATGGCACCTACGCTGACCGAGATGTTATTATGGCTTACAGTGTATCTTTCCGCCACGTTCACTAGAGTGTATATTTCTAAGCTACGCCAACCGAGGTTTGTCTCAGTCACTCATTAATAGTAGCACATACGCTAACCGAGGTGTTGTAGATTACAGTGTCTTCTTTTCGCATCAACGGCTAGAGTGTATAATTCTAATATACACTAACCGAGATTAGTCCTAGTCACTCTGTAACCGTAGCACCTACGCTAACCGAGGTTTTATAGTAGCCTATAGTGATTCCTAGTATTCCTACCATTTTCATCGTCCTACATATACATATAAACCTTTCAATTGGCATAAGTTCTGCTCTTACATTATCACTCCGCATAATACAAAGTAAAACTATATATAACAAACTCATACTACCATCAGCTTAATATCGCATTAAAAGTGGGTAGGTGGTAAATATCGCAAGTTGAATTTGGTAGGTTATTTCCCTTTATAGATCTTACGTAATACGTATGACTACGTAGCCTATACGTAGTGTAATCAAAAAGTTTTAAATACTAATCATCGTCCAACCATTTTCAACGTATTATTTTATTAAAGTAAACCCTCGCATCCCCGTTGGATTACAAACCGCTTATACATTCATTCCGTATTGTTAATTTTGTTATCATTATCATCGCACAAATGCACTGCTACATGCACCGCTTATATTTAATGCTTTGTACTCATTTGTTTTAAATGATTTATCATTAGCCGACCAGTCACATGATGACGAGAAAGAACGTCACAACCAAATGGCGCATAGTTAAAAAAATGTGTCATTCATCACATGATTGAGTGGCGCAACTAGCTGCCATAAGAAAAATTGTATGTGGTGTATAGGCTAAAAGTGTCATTTTACTTGTCATGTAGGAGCGTTGTCACGTAATAAATCACGTCCCGTACTTTCACGACGCGGCCATATAATCAAAACGCAAAAGATTCGCTAGATGATTTCAAACGCGCCATTCTTTTCCGAATGGAAAGAACGAGTGTGTATAGCGCCTATTGCTATTGTGCATTTACTAACCGCTATTAATGCGAAATTAAGTTGGGACATTTGCATTTATATTCCTTTATTTTTATATTCATTTGTAATGTATATGAACACCAATAGACCTATATTGTTATTTGGTAATGCTGTTTCATTTAAATAGCATTTAACGACATTTTCAGCTACCCACAAGAACACGAACTTCTGGACTACTTACGTACTTAACTGCAAGTGAACTCAGCGAATCCATTGAAGCCGTGGAACAAAAAGCAGTTCCTACGTGCGGTCTCACGTTAAACTAACCTAGCGCCCGAGATTTATATTTTCGGAATTTATTTCTATTCTAGGGTAATCTAGTAGATGCGCCATTTTATGACATTGCTAGACTCAGATACGTCGTGAGCTCTGTTTCAAGGCACATTGTATGGATTACTCGAAAATATTGATGTCTTGTGTGAGGATGTCCTTAGTCGATTATTATGTCTAGTTAATGGACCATTACTAATTTGAATATTTCATAAACAATTTGACGATTTTTAAATACAAATAATACACTTTGAAGTATATCTAGACCATTTGATCATAAGTATATCTATACATACCTGTATATCAAGAGATACTGTTAGCATACCTAAACTTTGAAAGAGAGGGCTACATGGTATAAATATTTAACGAAAAATATTCGTTTTTATATCGGCTTTTGTAAAATAAAATACGATTTACTTAGGGTGACATTCCCTATAAGACAATTCCGTAAACCATGTAAGATTGCGCTTGTGCATAGTAGAAGAATAGTAGAGAGTGATGGTCCACAAAGTTGCGTATGCTTAAAATGGCAAAACTTGTTGATTTAAGTTTATTGCATACTTTGTCGATGATAGATCGGCATACTTTGTCGATCTATCAATTTTCTAATCAAGGGTAGCTTGAAGAAACTACTATTGGGGTTACTATATTGAACAAAAAGACTTTACTTGTGTTTAGTTTTAAATAATTACATAAACACCAGTCGTTCATTTCTTTAACAGATGTATTTTGATATGTAATTGTATCATTCAAAACAGTTGAAAATAACACTACCTAATTGTCACCAATTTTAAAACTTTTATATCTGAATCAGAAATTGATTCATCCATGTTATTGATATATATGAAAAATAATAACGGTGCGAGGATTGACCCCTGAGACGCATCACTACCTATTGAACGCAACTATGATTTGTAAACAAAGTTTTGAATGTATAAATTTTTTTTATTTGATTTCTATATATTTTGAGATCTATCCCGAAAACATGAGAAGTTTCAGTGGTGACCCACTTATTCAATGTGATTCTAAATTATTTGATAGTAGACCGTGATCTAGAATATCAAACGCGTGAGGTAAGTCAAAGTACATGTTTATTACCTAATGTTTCAACAAAAGCTTGAAGAGCATTAAAGACGGCAGCTATAGTAGATAAACCTTTAGTAAAGCCATATTGCGTGTTTCTAAAACGATTGAATTTAGTAAAGTAATCGACTAATCTATTATAAATATATTTGTCTATTATTTTGTAATTTTTACATCTTCCCTTTTACAACTTCCCCTTTTATACTAGGACAATACACGTGCCTCTTTTAAATAAGTAGGAAATTGACCTTGAGAAAATATTGAATTTATAATATTGACTACAGGTTTAAGAATTACCTCCGATACATCCCTGATTATATAACAAGATACATCTGAACCTCCTGATTTTTGTTGTTGCGACAGTTTGTATAATGTTATAAATTTCATTATCGCTCATAGGACTGAGAAAAAAAGAATGTATTGTTTTTCTTGGCAAAGTATTATGTGAATTAGAATTAGAATTAGCAATAGATATAAAGAAATCACTAAAGATATCACATAGCGATTGAGGATCATCGATGATTTTATTGTTGTTATTTAAAATTATATTTGAATTAAGTCTTTTTCTATTAAAATTTTGATTTATTCCCAGACATTTTTAATCTCAAATCACTTCTCAAATTTTATCAATCTACTATAATCTTTCTTCAAATAGATATTATCCTGATTTATTGATAGTAGTGAGCCATTTTTGGGGACTAGAAACTATATGAGCTTCGACCATGCAAACATTTTCTGTACCTTTGTCTGCAAAAGGTATGAAGCTTACAACTAATAAAAGTTCTTAGTTTACATAGAAACAGTGAAGCAGTAAGTCATGAATGATATTAAAAAAGATCTAAATTAAAAATATTTTCAATTATATTGGATGCATGGACAAGTAATGGTAATCGTCCATTTCTCAATATGAGTCTTCTTACTGTCTCACGAAAATACATCAGTCTTGTGCTTCTCAGAATTTTTGATAGCTAGAATTCCAAAACATGGACTTGTTGAAGAAGATCTCAAAGCATTTGGTCTTTCATTTCATTTATGGTCTATTATAAAAAGAATTTTCTAGGTCAAGAAACTGTAGACGACAATTTAGGAAAGACCGACAATTTTAGCCATATCAATAATGATTTATGCTATTTTAACGACAAAAATGTTAGACGTACTCAATTACGTAAAAAATAGACGTACTCAATTCTTGGAAGTCTACTCTGGAGATTTTAAATATTAAAGTGATCATATCTAAAAGATAGGAAATCATTGGAATCAATAAATTCCATTAAATAATGTACCAATCTATCATTCTAATTTCATTTAATATCTATTAGAAAAATAGACACGCGAAATGTATCAGAACGCATATGTTACTTCGAAAACAAGTGGCGCGGCGCTAAGAACCGGAAAAACGGAAAAGAAAATAGTCTTTTTACGCGAAAGAGTTTTTTCGTTCATGAAGTTAGAGAGAGATAATGAAAAAATAACTTAAATAATAGGCTTTCTAATAAGCAGAAGTGAGATGCAACAAACTCTTGCCGAAACTTAAATACTAAAGATGGCAGATCGGTCGATCTAAAAATATAAAAGCGAAAACTCTGTACAGAAGAAAAGCAGATTTTTGTTAGATTTTGACTTGTTCGTGCCAGATTTTTATCTGTTCGTAATCATTCTTAGCATAACTAGTTCTTAGCTAGAGGAATTATAATGCTAGATTTTTTAGAGTCTTAGAGTTTATTTCTATAAATTACGCGTATTTGATTTTATTATTTTCGTTTGCTATTGTGAAAATAATAGCAGACGTATAGATGTGAGAAATTATTGTATTTATTATAAATCAATTAATTTGAGAAATTCAAACACCTTGAGTTGTTATTTCATACTGTTATATTCAATGTAGCTAAATTTCAGTTAATAATTACTAACTGATTATTAATCTTATTTAAATGTTGTAAGCAAATTATTAATAGCTATGTCCTGTAAGGGATATACTTTATTTATTTGTAAGTGGTGTTAAAATTTATATTATTCTATTATGAATATATGAATTTAGAATTTTGACATGTTTTATTAAAATGATGTTTTGGTCCGTACTCAACCTATTTAAATATGACTTAATAAAATGAAATCCTACATCATCTCAAGGCATGAGTAGGTTGTTTTACTTCTGTTACTTTACTGTATTATTATTTGATGGACCATAATAGTCATCCTGGCCGTAATAGGTATACCAAACTAATTGAATTAAATCACGATACGAATAAACCTCAGCCAGCATTGTTTTATTATTTGGCAATGTTAGTAGATCCTCAATAATTATTGTTGCATGTAAACTAAATTATTTGGTTATTAATAGAGTATGTTAAAATCAATCGTGCTTTATTAATTCATGAACCGAACTTGCTTTATTACGATTTACTCTTGGTTTTAATCAAACAAGGTTCCATAAATCCTTGTGTACTTTTATTAGTGTATGAAATTATTTAAACCTCCAAATAACCTTTCATTAGTTTGGATTATGCCTTAGATAAATCAGAAACCCGGGGTATTATCCATTCCGATTACTTATTTGATAGATGTTGGGGTCAATTCTCGATACGAATTCTTGCTCAGTAAGATCGACTTTTGCTTTTGCTTTAGATTCGATAGACTTTTTCTCAGTAAGATCCGAAGCATTCACCATTCCGATAACTTATTTGATAGTATGTATTAAAATATTGGTAAATGCTTGGGGTCGGGTCGATTCTCGGACACTGTTTTGTTCATTGTTTATATATCTTCGTAGATATTCGCATAGATGAAAAATTATAACCAGTGTTTCGTCTGTGCAGTGTATTCTGTTGACGTAATCGATCTGAAGTTAAAAGATGTTTTAATCAGATGTATTTAAAATAGTGCGAAATATGTAAGGCAATGCAGATTTCTGTGTCATTTCTTGCCTATAGTGCTTTTCATTGAGCGGAAGGTGGAACCTGTTACTTAGATAATTCTGTTCTTACTATTGTATGAAGTAAAGGCATTAACTACTCGAATCGATTCTGTATTGTCTATTTGGCCCCATCAACGCGTCTCCAAGAACCTTTTTCATGTATCGTAGCGATAACAATACAAACAAAGCTTTTTGTGCACTGGGTGTGTTTTAACTGGAAATATAATTTATTTATCCAGTTTAGGGCACACACAATTCCGTGTCATAAATTTCAACGTGACATTATGACGAAATTATGACACAAGGAAAATATAAATATTGTGGCAGAAAGACGTCGGTTGGTAGCCGTTGTAAGTTCGAATGTTCTTGCAATAAAATTTTCTTCGAATGTGTTTCCAATAATTCTGAAGTGCAATGAGATTTATTTAAATCCAAATGTACAGTGAAATTCCAAAGAGAACAACATTTGTTAAACCTGATGGAATTTAATGATACAAATGCTTCAAACCTTTATCCAATAACAAATATTTAATAAAGGAACTTGAAAACATTTGAATTTGAGAATTATTAAAGTCGATAATCTTATCATTAAAACCACTTGAAGTTACACTTAATGCTATAGGATGAAAAAAGGAAATCATTTGAATTTCGTTGTACTGCATCCACTTTACGTACTTTCAATAGTCTATAGTCATCTAAATCATTTACTCAACAAATGTTTTATAGCAAAATTTGGTTTCATTTTAAAACTATACAAGTATTAAGTTATAAATCTTTATATTTCTAACAATTTTTAGTATTTATGAAGTATATAGCTAAACTTTTATTTTTAAATTAAATATTGATACAAAAATATAATAAATATAATAAAATACTTAAAGTATAATAAATATATTCTTACCGATGCAAGCGTATCCCGATGGTGATAATTTAAAGCCACTTTTACATTGACATTTAAAACTGCCATCCATATTAATACAAATGCCATTCGTGCACATTCCAATTTCTTTACATTCATCGTGATCTGTACACATTCTTCCATCGGGAGAAATGTCGAAACCGGGTGGACAGATACATGTAAAACTACCCTGTGTATTCGTGCAACGACCATTTTGACATTTACCCTCATGACATTCATCAATATCTGTAGAAATATAAGATATGTATAGATGTATCATTAAGTACAGTATTGATGAAAAATATCGAGATAAAAAAATGAAAATTAATTTAGTAACAAAATAACAAATCGTAACAGATCATCAGTCATGAAGTAGAAGGAGCGACGTGGTGTTGATGTATTATTAATATCTGTGTGCTGTAATGGAGTTGGAGTAGGAGATAATATCTTCAGAAGTGGAATACTGACTTGAGGTGCCTAGTGACATTGGGAGATAAGGAATTTCCGTAAGTACAGCGTTCAGATAATAAATAAAATAAAATCCTTTACCTTCGCAGACATTATGATCCGTCATTTTATATCCGGGCCTACAAATGCATTCGTATCCATCTGCCGTATCAAAGCAATCACCTTCACCACAAATATCTGGTCGCAATGCGCATTCATTTACCGGTATAATTTGCATTCCAGGTTTGCCGCCATCTTTTTTCAAAGCATCAGTCGGAGATGGTAATTTTTGTAAACCAATTCCGCCAGCACATAGTAATCTATGTTCATCTAAAGCATAAATAATTTATATGTTCCTGAATAAGTCATGCAACACGTGTTCACTTGCACTGCATTAGAATTAATAAATACGTGATATAATGTTTAGGTTAGTTATAGCTTCAATTAAGGTTAGTTAATTATAACTAACCTAAATTGAAACTACGACTATAGAGTCATTGAATCACTAACCACGCTACATTTTCCCGTTCATGCAGCTAAGGACCGCATATCAATGGATACGCATAGTTAATGGATTTGCGGTCTTTAGTTGCATGAACGGGAGAAGGTAGCGATGTTAGGGATTTCAATGAATCTATTGTCGCCTTCATTGCATTTAATATCTCTATAGATGGTGTAATGTCGCCTTAATCTTTCCTACTACTCATATCAGGTGCGTAATTCCAAATATCAACAATGTAAAACTAGTTCTACATGTAAAGCTAGTTGCATTCAGGAACTTATAAGCTATAAGAGGAATTTTCATTTCTAACAATAGGGGGCCTGTAAGTCACTGTGTTGGTCCCTGCTTTTCAACACCGTGATGCCAGTGATAAAAAGGATGCTGAAGATCCTGTATACTAATGGGTGAAATGGCGCCACTACTCTTTAACAAGCCTTTTTTAAGACATTTGATGTGATTACTGTGTTACGTACCTATAAAATGAAGATCTAATAAAATTATATGTTGATGTAATGCTCCTTAGAGTTCCGATGAATAAAACTCAACAGGTATTACAGACTTTCAATAATACACAATAAAGTTCACAATAGGAGAAGAAGAAGAAAAAGGATGTCTTCCTCTCCTACAGATAAAGCCTTCACCCTTCACTGCAAATGGGTCTCAGAAGACCCATTCTATTTTTAGCTGAATAAAAGTGGAACAAAATGATGTTTTAGCAGTTTCCTTGGTAAGTTCTGTACTTTATTTTAGTCTTAGTTTTGCTTTTGTATACTAGACTGCATTCATGCTAAATTGACTAGCGTTTGAATACTAGGTTTTGTGAAAACAGCGTGAGTCACCTTTTTTTTTAAATATTTCTAAAACGTTTTTTAGTTTCTGTTGTAAAGAATTATTTTAAATATAATAAAATATATTAACAAATAATCTGATATAGTTGTAAAATAGTTTTATTATATACATATAACTCTTTTAAAACTAATTAAAACTAATAAATATTGTTTGCTCCTTCTATGACCCACTGCGCGGTTTAGTTTCAAATAGCAAATAAAGACGTTTACAATTTTTTGGGATGATGAATATTACAACAAATGTTTGTTTCTAAAGTTTGTGCAACACTTTTTAAAGTTTATAATGAAATTTTTTTTAGCTATCCTGTAAATAGTGATGATGAATTAGAAGATACAGATGATGAAAATAGTGATAGGGAATTGTAATATAATTCCTAAATTTACTCCTTTACCTAATCCATCCAGTTTTAATGAATTTCAACCAGTTGCAATTCATTAAAACTCGATGGATACCATAATAACTTAGATATATCAAACATGGAGCTAGAATCAAATTCCTTAGATATTGCAGTTACAAACACATGTTTCAGAAAAACCAAAAAGCAGACAAAGTTCGAATTTATGAATAAATTTAAATCAGTCTACAATTGAAAACAACAAAGAAAATCAGCCACAGTCAGGTATTTTAAAATATAAGAATATTTTATGGAAACATAAAACATTTGAGCGGATGGATGACAACTTTTTCTAGTGTATCAGGCTTACCTACAGAAATATTATCCTTGGACACTCCATTAGATTTTTTTATCACTGAACCATTTTATGAGCAAATTTGTGTTGAAATCCATAAATACAGTATTCCAATTGATCCCAATAAACCTTTCAAACTAACAACAACTGAACTTCAAATTTTTATTGGAATTTGTATTTTGATGTCTGTTATACATTTACCTAATATAAGTAGTTATTGGAATGGAGTTATTGGCAACAATACAATTATAGGGGCTATAACTGTTAGACAGTTTGAAATGATAAAAAAATATTTACATTTTAATGACAATACTACTTCTATACCAACTGGTCAACCTGGGCATGATAGAGTGCATAAAATATAATAAATTTTAGATCACATTAATGAAATATTTGCTCTAGTTCCTTTAGAAGAGTCACTAGCAGTTGATGATGAGTTATGTCCTACAAAATCTAAACATTTTCTAAAGTATAATATGTCTACTAAGCCACATAAATGAGGGTATAAACTTTTTATTCTTGCTGGAGAAAGTGGCTATGCGCACAGAGTAGATATATACAGTGGATTAGAAGATGATCATCTTCTGAGAGCTACATTTGGAGAACCGGATTTAGGTGCTTATATAGTCATGAGATTACTATACAACATTTTCTCTTCTTGTGCAACTTGAAAAAAAATTCACTCGTACATTTCGACGAAACCGATTTCCAGGTGTGATATTATCTTCTGAAAAATATATGAATAAAAAACCACGCAGATTTTCTGAAGCATATATTGCAATGATTGACAACATAGAAGTATCAGCAGTAGTATAGAAGGATAACAACATCCACTTTAATAACAACATCATCATTAACATCGACTTTTATTGGAGAACATCCAAAACAAGCTGTGAAACGTTTTGACAAACGACGTCAAACAATTAACGTTGAATGTCTACAAATTGTTAGTGTATATAATCGCCACATGGGCAGAGTAGACTTATTAGACAGCTTAATCGGTACGTGTAAGATAAAAATTAGAAGGAAAAAATTGTACTTTAGAATATTTTATCATTTATTGGATTTAATTATTGTTCATTCTTGGCTCCTTTATAAACGATGCAATTTGGAGAAAAATAAGCCAAACACAATGAACCTTTCCAATTTTCGTACTGAAATTGGAGTTTCTTTATGTAAATACGGTGTTCCAATACACCAACAAGAGGAAGACACCGACGTGAAATTGAAAACATAATTCAGATAAAAAAGAGGAAAGGTGGAGCAGCACCAGATCCTCAAAAGATGTGCGATTGGATCATATGTCACATTGGCCAGAATTTATTGGAAATCGCTACAAAACTAGCATCCTACAATACAAAAAGAATAGGAAAACTTTTCATGAAAACGAAATACACATAACATCTACGGAAACGAAAATGCATAAACCACGGCCCGTGGTGGAATTTCTTGCGGCTCGCCACGGTATTTGAAATAATAAATATTTTAATAGAATATGAAAAAGATGCTTAATATTATTCTTTATTATTGAATACGATTATATTTTAAGGGATAAAGATTTGCTTTGATAAAGATATTTTGAGGATAATAATGTTTTTAGCACTATTCCCCTTTACGGCCAGCGATAACTTTTAAAATTTATTAATTGGCCATTCTTCTAAAACAGTTTTGCATCACTGCTTTAGAGTTTAGACAATTCCTATTGTAATCCTTATATGTTGAAATAATTACTCATTTGATGTTTCGTGGTTGAACCTCCACGTTGGCATAATTTAATAGAGAAAATTATGAAATTAATTATTGAAGTAAATTATAAAGACACCAGCAATAAGAAATATTATTTTAATAACTTACTCTACTAGTTTTAACCTTTAATTAATTTAGATAAGGTAAGACATATAATAAATTAAATTATAGAATATTAAAATAAACGAATATTACAGCCTGAGGAAGTTCGCCGATTAGACAAAAGAAACGTGGCAGATCTAAGTGTTTTATTTTAAGGATCTCATTAATATTAGAAACAGATTTAATATCACTGGCATTAAACAAAAAACATTACAGCTTACACAAGATTGTTTTTAGTTCGATTTGGAAATGAAATTATGCGAGAAACCAAAAATGTCTCTATTGATGCAATATTTGTGTTGTTTATAGATTAATAAGTAACGAATTTGACATGCATATAGTTTTTAATTCCACAGTAAAACAATATTTCTTTATTACAAAATATTGGTAGATATGCGCTTGTTATCAATCTCCGTATATTAAATACTCAGGTGGTAATAAGCTATAACTTCGTAGCTTACAAGACCTTATGACGCATCTTCTTGTTATGTCGTTCGTGTTACGTAGAACCGGGCAATTTAAATGATTCGAGCTTCAATTGGTATTGAAAATAATTATATGTATTCGGATCAACAGAATAATATATAAAATTAAACTTTTAAAATATAATATTCTGAAACTTACAAAAAAGTTTTATTTATTTATACGGTGTAGGTATTTAGTTTACGTAAGGAAAGCTGTGCTTCCGTGGTAAAGACGCCACTGGCAGAGACATAATTTAACAAATTTTAATAAAGGACGTAGGAAACGGAACATCTGTGCTCCATTTGTAGCTCACATTTTAAATGCGACTCAAAAATTGTGAGCGTTAAATATTGCTTAAACAACCGAACAAAATGGCACATTTCTAGGATCGATTGCAATGTCCTCAGATAGCATGATGCTTAAGCGAAGCTTCAGTCTTACATAGAAGTCCTATGGATTTCAGAAATAAACAAAAATACCTTCTTAACAATCACAAGAGAAGAAAATGTTAATTTGTGTTATTAATCATTTTACAGATTCTTTTCCAAACTCGTTCGGCTGGATCAAAATGTCAGTAAAAAATATTATCCAAATGTTATGGCGGGCTGGTACAAAAGAATGGTTCTAATGACTCCCGAATATTAAAGGCTACAAAGTTGATTACGGGACTGCTACTATTAATTTGGGCAAAAAAAGCATGTGTGCTTGAACATCCGGAGTACTTGCTTGATTAATCTCTAGTTCCTATTCTCAAAACTCAAACCAGTCACAAAAGGAACGTCATAAAGTCCTAAAGGAATAATTATTTACAAACAAACAAATAACATTTTTACCTTCTCCATGTTGCGGACACCGATCGCATTTATCTCCCCATCCTTGACCCATATTCACGCCGCAACAACAATCTTTTTTGGATAACTTATGTGGAAGTGGAAATCTACAATATCCTTCTATTCGACTAGTAAAACAATTTCCTTGTCTTCCGTCTACAAATAAATAATAAATGTTTTAACAATATTAAAAAACAAAATCGATTGAAAACATATGTATATATATTTACCGATACAATAAGTTCGATCTTGGCTCTGAATAAATCCAGGATTACATAAACAGTAGAAGCCACCAACAATATTAACACATCGCCCATTTTCACAAATCCCTTCCTCTAAGCATTCATCACGATCATCGCACTGATTAGTTTCCGGATTTCTTGCTTGCCCCAAAGGACATTCACATTCAAATGAACCTATAGTATTGAGGCAAGTGCCTCCATGACAGAGATGAGGAATTGCTTCACATTCATTAATATCTGCAACGAATATGTCGTTTTTTAAAGATTATTTCAGAAATAAAAAAACACTTCTTATAAATTTTATTTTACAGAAAAGCCACAAAAGTATTAATTTAAAAATTATGATGCGCAATTAAACTCCAAACGCCTCTGCAAAAGTTATTTATATCTTTTTGACCTAGAACTCTATCATGAAGCACAAAAATTCCGAATGAATTAACCACTGATTTACCAAGATATTTCTCATCATATGGTTGACATGTTTCGTCGAAGCAATTACACCTTCTTCAGAACTAACTATAGATAATAGCTGCTATATAAATTTCTTAAGAAATTTACATTTTTCAACGTAAGTTTTAAAAAGTAGGATCATATTAGGATTTAATATAAAATTAAGTTAATTCTGAGATTTTACATTTGTTTTATGTATTATCTACTTATTTATATTTGAAAATTTTAATAATTTAAATTTGATACATTTAGATTTTTTTAAATAATATCAATTATAAAAAGTTTCAATTTAAATTGTAGATAAGTAAATAACAGCTAAAACAAAAGTACAATTCTAAAATTTACTCAATTTATACAAAAATGCTAATATGATTTACGTGATAGTTGAAAAAGAAAATGAATAAAGCCATGTCAAGTTTGTTCTTCCTTAAATAATTTACTTAAAAGCTGTAGCAACAGTGGACTGTACAATAGGCGTGGGCTGATTCAGATTCGTATAGATATTTCGCTAATTAGTGACGGGGTTAGTTAATGTCTAACTATTACTATTAGTCCACGCAAAATTAAACACTGTTTGAATTCCTTTAACGCGATTTACTATACTAATTTTAAATAACAATAATTACAATAACAATTTACACTATATATATATATATATATAAATATATATATACAGCGGGACCTCGATTATCCGAGTCGTCGATTATTCGAACACTCATTTTTTTATTATGTCTGTAATTTTTGTGTTAATCCTCGGTATTGTGTATGTTTCGTTATTCATTTTTACGCTAAAAATAAAACGATGCGAAAAATATTATATTTTCCAATAAAATATTATATTATAAATAAAAATATTATTCCCCAATGACGTAACCAAATTAACACAACTAGTATAATTTTTCAAGTGTTCGATTATCCGAACTACCCCCGGTCTCAATTAAATCAGATAATCGACGTCCTACTATATATATATATATATAATTTAATTCAATTTAACTGATTGATAAATTGTCTTTGATAAAGAATATCTACACTTTTAAGTCGGCGAGAGCCCGGGAATTAAGTTTATCTCTTGTACAAGAAACTGGTGCAAAAGGTTATAATGGCGAGCGAATAATCGTGGGCGAATCGCGGGCGAACAAAAACATAAAAAACAGGTGCAATTGTAACCTTCACCAATTGACTAACATTCAATTTCCTCGGAACAGTGGCGGTTCTGACCTAGTCCGACCCATGCGGTCGCACAAGGCGCTACTTTGAGAGCTGGTTGAACCACACAACATATGTGACTATACTATGTATAATAGATATAAAACCTACACAGAAGCCTGCGATATCACATAAGTATCGCCTAATAATTTCGTACTAAATGTAGTTTTTATTACATGCTGTGATTGGAGACACCTATCTAAGAGAGATATTCTGAAGATGAGAAGCCCATTCATTGAACACATGAGATCATTTCAATCTTGGATTGAGTGCAGTAAACGGCATAAGTCGGGTAAAACAATCGATCACAAAAACCAAACAGTGAAGCTGAACGATGGAAAGAAGTGTTCTAGCCACAAAATCTAGCACTTGTGGTAAAACGGACAAACTCTATTCAAGAAACAATGGTAACTTTTAGAAAATGTTAGAATTTGTAGGGAAGTTTGACATGGTCGTCGCTGAATATTTACGTCGGATACCATGAAAAGAATCGTTCGTTGACTATACTGGGAAAAACATTCAAAATGACATAATTGAACTACTCGGCTTAAGAATCAAATAATACATCATATAAGAGGTACAAAAATGGACTATTATTTTAGATTGTACCTCTGACCTCATCCATATAGAACATCTATCTTTGATTGTCCGCTGTGTCACTTGTGAACCAGATAAAGAACCTTGCATCCAAGAGCACTTCTTGAGTTTCGTTCTAGTGGAATGTTTAACTAGGGAGGCACTTACTGAAACGCTTATAAAACAATTGGAACATTTAATACTGTCTTCGTGAAACATCCGGAGGCAAGGCTATGGTAATGGAGCCAATATGGAGTACAAAATAGAATCCTCACTTTGAATCCCCGTGCATTTTTGTACCGTGCAATGATCACTCTTTTAACCTGATTGTGAAAGACGCAGCTCTTTCGTGTAAGAAGCTGTAAAAAATTTCAGCATACTTTTTGTTTCATCCCACCGATAGTCTGTTTTAAAAAGTCATGTTACTTCTTTAACGCTAAAACCATTATATGAAACTCGATGGGACAGTATAATTGACGCGACATCTCCGTTGAGATACCAGGCTGGAGAAGTGTATAAATGCCTTGCTTCAGCTTTTTAATGGCTCAAGAACAGATGCTTTCAGCAAAAACACTCCACTAAGCTTAGTTAAAAAAATCAGGAGTTTCAAATTTGTCTGTTGTCTTCTGTTATGGCACTTGGTTCTGTTCAAAATTAATCTGATCAACAAACTGTTGCAAAAACAACAATTAGACATTTCAAAAGCCGTAGAACTCATTCACGAAGCAAAAACTAATTTTGAAGAAATGATGAGTAACAAAGGATTTGAGATAGTTCTTGTTGATGTCAGGGAAATTTCTGAGATTCTAGATATTGATCGTTCCTTTGAACGAGAAGCACAACTACGACGTAGAAAAGACAATGGGAGGGGGGCGTCAAAAAGGTGTCTCGCACGGGAGAACATTTTATTTCCAGTCGCCCCTGCCTTGTAGAGCAAAAAACTGATGATAGCTTAAGCGAGCTTTGAATGAGAGTATTTCCTGCTGGTGTTCTAGTATCCAAATAATTCGAAGAGGAGTAAGACGTCGGCAATACGTCCAATTTAACCAAGCACATGCGGATGGAGGGTTCGATGTTTTATGGAGGGTTCGATGCATTCAAAATGCGTTCGTTGTTAGACTAACGGTACTATTAAATCTTGCTTCTTTCCCAAAGTCATGTTTTGAATGGTGACATCAATAAAACCAATCTTTTCGTACGAAATATTTTTGTTTCTTTAAAAATCAATACCTTCCTAAGTTAAATTTCTCGTATATTTTTTAAATAAAAATTATTAAATCTAATTCGTGAATGAATTGGGTAATTATTGGTAAATATATCTAATTGGGCTATTATATTTAATTTTGAAGAGACGCTAGTTGTCTCCCCGAAAGGTGTAACAAGTAATATAACAATTCTTACTACGAGTGACATGTTATAAAATTTTAAAAATGGAGTTTTATTGAAACGCTAAACTTTTAATTATTTAATTATTATTTATTTATATTATTTAATAGCCCAAAAAATCATAATGGACTAACAAAAATAAAATTTTCAGTGGTTAGAGAGACAAAATTGCTCTCATGGTCCCAAAGGTTGTAAGACGTGCTGTATATAAAAATCTATAAAGAGAAATATATCTGAAACAAAAATTTGAGAAATAACCAGTAGACAAAGAAATGACAATAACCAGTTTTTAAGAAAAGAAAGTGTAAATTGTAAAAAATATTATTTTACCAATACAATCATCTGTCTTCTGATTCTTTAAATATCCAATATCGCACTCCATTCGTGAAGGACAATGTTCGCAAGGATGCCCCCATGCGCTCCCTACAGTTGCACAGCATAATGTTTTAGTACATACGACACCTTGCAATTGATTAACACATAGATTGCCTCGGATACCAGTGTAACATGGTCCCGTTCTGTAATCTAAAGTAAATGATAAATCACTTGTCATTTTTTTAATAATATTTAAAAACGAAAAATATTTTGATAAGTGCGCAAGTTTCCAATTAAATAAAGCGGACCCTTCTCTTCCTTTTTATTTACAGAGAAACGATATAATCCTAGTTCATAGAAGCGGGCGCGATACAAACAACAGAGCGGACATATTTTTATGTGATACATATCAGTTTAATTATTATATTTATTTAATTAAAAACTCCCTCAATTTCTGAAGCGATACTCGGGAGTGTAAAAGGATTATTTCTTTTGAACTTATTTTCTTCGGACGTGGACGAAAATAAAATGGCAAGTAATCATGACCTGGACTACAAGGATAAGAATGCTAACTTTGGAGGCAGTAAGATACGGCGGAGGGCTCAATAGTTGAGACCCACTGGCTGGACGACGAAGAAATCGCCGGAACATCCGCTAAACTATGGATGACGCAACATTGCGCATTTGTTGCGCATAATGGATATTACACAGATGTTATTGGTACAAATGAACCAAATGCTGAGTCTCCAAAAGGGAAAAATGTGTGGTGGTAATCAGTCGGTGACGATGCAGAATTCCTAATCTCATTCGACGGGGAAGGTGACCATGCTCGAGCTTGCTCATGGTCGAGATTGGTTAGAACAAGTAAAGTCATCTGCCTATTTGAATAAATGGAACGAAAATGTTTGCCTCGAAATGACAAGATGTGAATTGAAGGGAAGCGTGAAAGCGTAGTATTCGGCGCGTACACATGAAATTAACACGTTCAAAGATTTCAAAAGAGCATTTACGCGTACATTTATAAATACGGTGAGCACTCAACGTTGGGAACGAATGAGGCGACACAGTGAGGGATATACTGAAAGCTTGAAAATTTATACACATAAGAAGCATGTATTATGCCAGACATTAAATCTGAGTTTCAGGAAAACTAAAGTACCTTACTTTTAGTTAGACTCATGAATCAAAACAACATCTCGGGAATGCTACTAAAGATCATATGGATATGAACGAATTCATAGATAATTTATCCATTTTAGAACAACTGAGTAGCAAAAAACCACAGAGGAAAAACGAAATTTTAATTACCTCAGAAGAAAAACCCTCAACACCAACGCAGAATAGCAACTTTACCCGTACGAAGGAAAGACGTGTTTTAAGTGCCAGAGTAGTACGATTGCCCCCAGAAGATGATAGATCGGTTATACTAACTACTGACGACACCATAAATAAGTAAATAGGGAGTAATTAAGCAAACTAGTTTTCTCGTTGACATAGGCGTGAATGTGTGCATTGTGCACGAAGAATTCGAACGCGGATGTTCGTGAGACCTTGTACAATTATACGAAAATATTAGTATAAAACCTAATATCACTTGCAATGGTGTTATTGAAGAACGGTGTTAGTCAAGCTAAGGTATACTTATATATTGTTCCAGACCATTCACAACAATATGATTTTCTTGTGGGAAGCACTTTTACAGATAAGGAAGATATTTCATGTATTAAATCAGGAGAAACTTTAAAATGAGTACAAGTTAAATACTGTCTAAATACGGAAATATTGAAAAAAATTAATATTCAAAGGACATATTTGCTTAAACAGATAGTAATAACGAGACGCAGAGAAATGTAACAGAAAGTGGCAACGGCGCATAAAAAGAAAGGAGACAAAGCCAAAGCTACTGTTGATATAGAAATCTGTGTTACCGTCAGTGTCGATCGCCATCAAGATTGTCAGATTATGATTGAGAAAGTTTCAAATGAAATAACGCGGGCGAGAGAGCAGCGCCACCTACTCTGCCCTCCTTATGTTTTTTACAGAGACCGACATCTATAGTGCGGACATGTTTTTATATGATGATACATATCAGTTTAATTAATATATTTCTTGAATTAAAAATAACGCTTTTAATTCATTTTGTCTCTATTAATCTATTAAAATAATTAATGGCATAAAATTTAATACTTTATGATGGAGACACACCAGAGAAAATAATGGCAAAATTTATTATACCTATTTCGCAATGATTTCCTGTAAACCCATAAACACAAGCACAACGGTCAGGTCCAATACAACGACCCCCATTTCTACAATTCTCCAAACAAATCGCTAAAATGTAAAAGTCGAAAGAAAATGCAATCAAATGAGGAATAGTCTAAAATAAACTCAATTCTTACGTTCTGTACAAAATTCTCCGGAATAACCAGCGGCGCATACGCATTTTCCATCAACACATCTTCCTCCAAACATACACATTGCCTTACATGGCTTTCCTTCTGCAAAGAAACATATGAAACAAGTCAACTATTAAATACAAAAAGATTCTAACAAATAACATTTTCTTTCATAGGCTTGAAATAAGATTACATAAGAGAACACAACTCAGTAAACTCCTCTATAGAAGGAAAGAGGCGCTTCGTGTTATTGGAAATCGCATATATTAAAAAAATACATTTGTACATGTGCGAATATGTTTCTGTCAGTTGTCTGTAACCAAAGAGAATGTTAAATTGTAATGCATCATTGCATTACAATTTAATGCATGTGTAATGCATCATTGCCATATTTCTCTGTCCTCCTATGCCAGATGGTTTGATTCTGCTGCGGTTTTTGCCGATAAGGAGATGATATGTCGACCTTATTAGAGACCTGCACCTGAGACTTTTTCAGTCCACCTTTCTTTTAACTACACAATTTTCCAGCTTATCATCAGACTACGAATGTGTCTATGAGACTACGAACATCTTAGATACGGTTTGGAACGGATGTATTGGTACAATATTCAATCCGCGATATACGTGAGAGTATTCAATGCACCCATGAATCAAAACTTCTCCTTTTGCCAACCTGATTAATAGTCCGTATCTCTCCTTCAAATGTTGCAATTAACATGATAGAGTTAATATGAAAGAGTTTTGTGACTTTGCTGACATTTTATCTTTCCATATTTGTTTAAGTTGGTTTATACTCTTGGCATTGCTAAAATACATTTTAGTAACACATTTCAGAGACATATATGTAGATATATTTTATAATGTCCGAATTGGTTCCCACTTACGATTCGAGTTGGTTCCTGTTAGCCTATTTAGATTTTTCAACAAAAACTTTTATTTTCTAAATAAAAGTTGGTAGTGTTGCCAATTATAATTTCTCATGTTTTATGTCCACGACATGTAATTTAAAAATAATGTAAATAATAATAGTCAATTAATTACTAAATTAATTACTCAATTAATTAACTTGATCTAATCAAATATCCTTGATCCACCACTGGTTTTTAAATCATATGCATTAGAGAATTTTTTTTCATTTACATCACTAATACTTCTATTTTGAAGATACCTACCTGTAATATGATTTACTTCTTATAATCAAACAAACTTTATTTGTAAAACTTTCAATAAAGTTCAAACAAAATAAGATATACAACTATAACAAAAAAGCATCACAAACCCACCCTAACTCCTATCTTTACTCCCCTAGAAGAAATAAAGTATCTTCCTCCTTCACTTCCCTTCCTTCTTCGTCCCATTACTTTCCGTCCTTCTCTCCTCAACATTTCGTTCCATTATTCCTATACATTTTATTCCTCCTCTTAAATTCACCGCCAAACACCTTTCTTCATCACCCTTCCTTATCTTTTCCTTATCTCTTCCATCACTTTTCATTACTTTCCTTATTTCTTCCACATATCCTGTATATTCTGGATATCTCACACGCTTCCATTCAATATCTGTTTCGCCTTTCCTCACTCCCACATTTAGATCGCGTAAACATTCTTTTTTCTTCCATGCTTACATCTGATGTCATAAACTGTCAATGTCCTATACTTCATTCTACTTAAATGTTTCCTATTGTATCTCCTATTCCTCATTCTGATTGAACGTTCTTACACCTCAATTTCATTCATCCTTATCTCAACTTCATTTATAGCTTCGTCCACATCACACATTTTCTCTAACAACTATCTTTTGCCCAGTGATGCAAACAGATACCCTTTCAGTCATAGTCCAGCCTTTTCAAACTATATCATTTTCATCAATCTCTCATTCTTATGCACCATTACCTTTCTCGCATACTTTAGTAACTTCTTCATTCCTTTTTTTCCAACATTTATACTTCCCACATTCTTGCACAACTATCTCACCCTATGTTCACTTTTCTACTCTCCACAATATTCGACATATCACACTATCCATCTCCGGTCTTTCTTTTAGACAACATATTTCACTCCATATAACAAAATATTTTGCATACAAACTTCGATTATTATGATTATCATTATCACCAAATTCCCAAATTACAATTCCCATAATTATATACATAAAACCTAAATATATACATAAAACCTAACTGCAACTTGTCCTTTTTGCTGTTCCTCTCCCCCTCCCCTTATCAGTTTCGTTTTTTCTGCATTCACCTGTAAACCTCTTGTCATCGTATACTTATAGACTCTTTCATTATATTCTTTCACTTCTTCTGTCATCTTCGCCATACACATAAAATCATCTTCAAATCATTCTCTTTCCCAAAGCATCACTCCTCCAACCGATTCGTTCCCCAACACATTTTCCAAATCTGCCATCTAAATATTAAACAAACTTCAGTTCATTGGACATATCTGTCTCACTCTCTTCCTTACTTCAACCATTTAGACACGCAATTTCCAATTCTTTCTGTCACTTTTGTCCCATCATACATTCCTCTTACATTCCCAATTATACTCTCTTACATTCCTAATTCTTTCAATCTCATCCATAGTTTCTCTCTCACTATGTTGTCAAATGCTGCGTGGAAAGCTAAAAACATCATATATAATTTCTTTCCGGTATACAGCTCTTCATTCATCAGATAATTTATGATAACCAAATTAGTAATTGTCCTTCTTTCTATGTTGCGTATTTGACAACACACTATTTTCATTCAAATATCTCAGAATACTTTTATTCATTATTCTTCGAAGTAACCTATATACTCCATTATTGTAACCTCCCTCTACTTCTCGACCTACGTTCTATATCTTCTCTTATATATAGAGATTATTTCACCTTCTTTCCTGTCCTCTGGCATACTCTCCCGTCCACTCCAAATCCCATTAAATGCTCTTACTAATGCCTCAATCCCAAATTTCACTTGGAATTCCATGAGTCCGCCACACTTCCTTTGCCCATTCTCCTTAATTTCTCTAGTACTACATCTTCTTTTATACTCATCCTGCACCCCTCCCCTCTTTATCTTTTCTCCTCCACCATCTCCGCTCTGCATTTGTTCCCCAACTTTTATATATATACATATATATATATATATATATATATATCATGCATTTTTCTCTATCAATGCCTAGTGCTCCATTTATTATTAGATACTTCCATACATCACTTTAACACTTCAATCTTTTAATGCCTCTTTTTTCTCTAAGGCCCTCCCTCCTTTTTACTTCTCTAAGTTTATTCTTTGTTTCGTTATACTCTTTTCAATTCCCCTTCGGTAGCTCTCCTCAACACCGCCCTCATCTTTTCTTCTCCTGACTCCATTCTTCAAAATGCCATTCCAGTTCTCCCTATTTCCATCACTTTTACTCCTCCGTTTCATATTTCCCGTGATTCCTTGCATCACCTCCTTTATCCTTCTCATTTCCTCCCTTTCTAATTTTCTAGCCTATCCTTAAATTCCCTTTTTCTTTAATGTCCCATCTGAACCTACTTTCTGTTTGCCCATATCGTTCCCTTTTATCTTTTTCCTTACCCGACCCTCATTTTAATCACCATTGTCTCAATCGGAAAGTAATAGAAATTAATATTTATGTAAAATTGCTCAATTAGAATAGTTAGAAATTGGCATAATTCTAAAACATATACGATATAGCCACGCAATTTTTTTAATAAAATTAATGAAATAGCATTGATAGTTACTGCCAGTTCGAGTCTTAAAATAAGAAAATACTAAGTAAATTTTATGGCGACAATGCTAACAATAGATTTAAGAAGTAATTAATAAAGAAACCAGTGAAGTCTTAGATGTGACCAACTCGTCCCATACCTCTATGATCATTTGGAAATCAACTCGCACAAATCCTCTTTGTTCTTCAGCAATTTCCTTTATTAGAATAGATTTAAGTCTTTCATGAGCTATATGAAAGAAAAAGTCTCTTCAAAAAAATATTTTTTTCCTGACATATGGAATAAGCTTCATAGTTCTACAGTTGGAGTAAAGTTGAAAAAACCTTTTCTCACTTTGCAATATGACCATTGCTTTATCTCCTTCTTCCCATGGTACTATAGTCCTAAGTGGACCTGGACCTCATCAGTAAGAGCTTTCCACTCTTGCCTCATCTGAGCTTTTGATTTCCATCGTCTGATCCCTGTTCGCCGCAGGTCTTTCTCTACACCATCTAGCCTTCCATGAATCCTTGTCCCACCCAGCTTTCCATACAGAGCTGTCCTAGGAAACCTCTCCTGCGGCATTGTTTCAAAGTGCCCTAGCCATCTTAATCGTCCTTTCTTATTAACCGAAACTATGTCGGGTTCCCCGTATTGTCTCTTCAGTTCTTCATTTCTCCGTATTTTCCATTCTCCATTAATACATATCGAGCCATAGATTTTCTGAGGACATTTCTTTCCCAGATTTCTAATATCTTCTCACTATCTTTTGTCGGCACCCAGGTTTCGCTGGTATATAGTACCACCGCCCTGATCTTTGCAGCTCGGGATAGGTTTTGAAAGCGGGAGGCTTTCTGTGCTGCGTATATACAATTGTATCCTTTCCTTAATCTCGACGTTGATGTCACTATTTTCTGCTACTGATCCTAGGTACTTCTGAAACCACTCCTGAAGAATATACTACGAAGCTACTACTAATCCCAGGTACCTAAACTTGTCACATGATGGGAAGCTATAGTTTTGGATTTGAATTTGCTCTTCTCCTTGCCTCTTGTGGCTGGATGTTAGCATATATTTTGTCTTCTCTCAGCATATCTTGAACCATTCTCGGCAGTCGCTTCAAATTATTCAAAGGCTTCTCCAAATGCCGCTCTAGACCTTAAATCTTGTTAATAATGTCTTAAAGTATTAATTCTACATATTAATCTTT
Organism: Adranes taylori; assembly: GCA_009867245.2. Classification (NCBI taxonomy): domain Eukaryota; kingdom Metazoa; phylum Arthropoda; class Insecta; order Coleoptera; family Staphylinidae; genus Adranes; species Adranes taylori. The sequence continues at coordinate 24,220 of WYDF02323254.1, forward strand.
AAATAGGTTTATTTGTTAGTTAATGTACTTCATTAATGATAAAAAATAAACAATTTAACTGCATTAAGTAGCAGTTGACAAGTTCTGCATAGAGGTTTTTGTAGCAATAAAAAATTATGAATAGATAATAGTTAAATAATATTTACCAGCTTTGGATCTAATGTCTTGACTAAATGATTTCAATTTACTACCCTGACAATTTGTTGCTTTAACACCTCCGTCACAAATGCATAAATTTGGTTGATAACATCTGCCAGGTGAGCAAGGCCTTGAACATATTGCTATCAACAGAAGAAAAAAACTAATATAATCGAGTGCAAATAAAAACAGAAATTGAACAAACAATACGAGTAAGAAATACAAGTATAACATAATTAGACGCATGGGTTTAATTCTTATAGTTCCAAATATATAGACCCTAATAACTTGAAAAATCCTTCATTGGTTTTACGGCAATGCTAAGCACATAAATACGCATGCTATTATGTGATTGACAATTATTTTTGTTTTTAAAATCTATCGTACATCTCATTGGCATTTATTTTCCCACGGTCATATGCAATATATTTTTAAACGAAACATAAGACAATGGGTTTTAATTTGTATTACTATATATATATATATATATATATATATCCCAGGGCCAGGCAAATTTCAAATCAGATCAAATCAGTTGAAATCAGATGAAGTCAGTTCAATAGAGAACAAACTGATTTAATGATTTATAGTCATTTAATGAAAGTCTTCTATGTTTTGATTTGAAGGAAGCGTTTGATAAAGGAACTAGAGAGAGGTTGTAGGAAAGAATGAAAGGTGCGAGTATAGATAGAAATTTATATGATATGATAAGAAGGATGTATGAAGGGACTACGAACAAGAATGGGAGAGTATCAGAGTGGTATAGGAGTAAGGTATAGGTGCCCGTTGAGTACAAATGTATTTAATATTTAGTCGTCGGAATTAGAGAGTGTATTGAGGAATGGGTAGGCGGGGAGTGTTGTAATTGAAAAGCAGAAAATATGGACTTTAGGTTATAAGGATGATATAAAAATGAATGAAGTCATCCATAGAGTGAATGGATATATGTTGAAGAGAGATCGGGTTTAGTTATGGTAAGCAAGAAAAGAGGGAGAGCTAGTAGGAAAGAAGTGTTTGACATAAATGAAAAAAAAATACGTAAAAAATATAAATATCTAGGATTCATGTTAAAGAATAATTGGTCATGTAACGAACATGTATAGATAGTTGCGCAAAACAAGCTAATATTGCTGCGGAAAGAATTGGGTGTGTTTGAAAAGAGAGATTTGGAGATTCCATGACAATGAAACTTTTGGTTATGGATGTATGTATAAAGAGTATAATGCTGTATGGGTCGTAAATATGGGCTGTGAAAAAAGGGCATAAATTGAAAGAGGGTAGAAATTAAAAGAGGTTCGATATATAAAAAGAATCCTAGATACAGAAAAGTCAGTACCAAGTAAAATCGTTTTACACGAGGTGGATAAGTTTAAATGATGGGTGTATGGTTTTAAGAAAATGGTTAAGTTTGATTGGAAGCTGATGAAGGAAAAGGAGAAGAAAGTGGTAAGAAGTGTAAACGAAGATTGTCTGGATGTATGTAAAGGGAGGTGAATAGGAATGAATGGAGAGAGAGAAAGAGAAAGAAAAAAGCTTATGAAAGTGTTGGATGATGGATAGAGTTTAGGAAAGAAAAATGAATGAACGCCTATGGGTGACTGAAGAGGTGGAGCAAAGAATGAAAGACATTAAAAGGCAGGGATGGAGGAGAAGCTAAGAAATACTAGATTTAACAAATTAACAAAAGGTATATAAGAGTGGAAGGAGGAATGCCTTAGGAGTATTTATTGTCTGTGTTAAGTATAGAGCAGCCATGTCATACATGCGGCCTTCACAAGCAAATATGCGGTCCGCATCATACCTCCGACCAGCTTCTATTACCTCTTACCGCTAAATTTCTTCCAAAGATGACTTTTAAATTCTATTTTTCTATGTCTTCTGTATAATTGGAATTAAAAAATTATTATTTTCTCAGAGAAGAAATTATTATTTCTTCTACATATGAATTAAGTCAGATGGTTGTAGCCGCTGCAAATTCACACACGAATGGGGAATTTATTAAAAGGTGCATTGCCAAATCAGCAGAAACTGTTTGTTCAGATAAAGTTCAGACATTTCAAGATATTTCTTTAAGTAGAAATACTATGGCATATAGAATTGATGATATGGTAAATAACCTGAGAAAACAGATAAAAACAAAGCTAATGAATTTCTTTATTATTCATTTGCTATTGATGAAACTGTTGACATTATTGGTATTGCTCGATTAGCTGTTTACATCACATCATATGACTAAAATCTTAACATAATTGAAGAGCTATTGGAAGTTACTCCATTGCATGACAACACTACAGTAACGATATTTATGAAAATGTATTACAAGTTCTTGTTGCATATAGAATAAAGTTGGATAGATTTGTTTCTTTGGAATCAGATGAGGCAGAATATATGGTCGGTAGACATAATGGTGTGGAAGTGAAACTACTAAAAAAAGTTAAAGAAATTTCTCTTGATTAAACCTTTGCTCACTTTCATTGCATCATGCAGCAGCAAGCTCTATGCTCTAAAGTTTTGAAAATAGATCATGTCAATAGATATGTAACTAAAACAACATTTGTCATAGAGGTCTCCACCATCGTCAGTTTTCTCAGTTGCTTGAAGATATGGGTAGTGAATTTGATGTGCTACCATTCTATACTGAAACACGCTGGATATCCTGTCACAAGGTGCTAAAAAGATTTTATTTGCAATGAGAAGAGATAATTCTTTTTCTAGATATGAAAGGCCAAAATATAAAATGAAGAGTGGATGCAAGATTTAGCTTTTTCAGTAGACATTACTGGACATTTCTTTGATTTCAATGTGAAATTTCAAGGCAAAGGCAAAATTATTACTGAGCTAGTTAATGGTATTAAATGCTTTAAACTCAGTTTTGGGAGATTAGAAATTAAAAATTCGTGGACGTGATCACCACCACATCTTTCATATACTGGAAATCCTACGTTTTGTTATATCTGACATAAACCAAGACTGAACCTTTTAATTTTGACTGTCACCTTATAACTCTATTAATTCAATTAGCACAATAGTTGTTTAGGGTAAATTAAATAAAACTTGCGTGACCTAAAATTCACCTACCCATTACTCCCCCCGGTTCCCGTATTGACCTATAGAGCAGCCAGATTTGATTTCTGCTTTGATCTGGTTTTAACTAATTTAAACTGATTTGATATGTCTGGTTTGACCTGATTTGAACTGATTTCATCTGATTTGAACCGACTTGATCAGATCTCGACGGATTTGATCTGATTTTATCTGGTATGATCTGATTTTATATGATTTTATCTGGTTTGAACTGATTTAATGTGATTTGACCGGAGATGATCTGATTTGATCGGATATGATCTGATTTGATCTGATTTGATATGACTTTATCTGATTTGATCTGATTTAATCTGATTTGATCTGATTTCGTCA
>WYDF02323255.1:0-14312 GCA_009867245.2 Adranes taylori
ACAATGTCATCAGCATACGTAAGAGACCACACTTTTTTTCTTCCAATGCTCACTCCACCACCTTGCCCTTTCCGCAACACCTCCTCCAGATCCGACAAATAAATGTTGAACAGTGAGGCGCTCAGTGGGCATACCTATCTTACTCCTTTGTTGGTCTCATACCAAGCTGAAACATTCCCATTCACTCTCATTCTTACCCTCGTTCCATCATACATGTCCTTTATCATCCTAGTCATTCCTTTTGATACACCTACCTCATTCAATTCCAAACTTCTAACTATTAATCAAAATTAAGTTAAAGTATTACGTCTAAATTACATTTATGAGTACTTCTGACTAGATAAACTAGTAACACCTCAAGTTTAACTTACTGAAATAATAATTTAAATACTACAATAATTATACATAGTATATAAAAAACAATCACAAGTGTATTTGAAAAAGAAATATTCTAAAACTTTTTTTTGCGCATCAATATATAGTAAAACTTTTGATTTCCAGTATATAAAAGATAACTAGTGCTTACAAATTTTTTCGTATTTGAACTTCCATTTTGTACACTTGTAAAAGCTAATTGCAGAGACACTTAATATTGTTTAATTAATTTAAGCATTCCAGAATAATTTCAAACATTTTAATGAATTCAAATTATATTCTTATCGCTAAAAATGATTTTGGTTCAAGTATAAATGTCCGCTTACGATTGACAAAAGAAAGACTAAGCAAGCCCAGCAATGACGACAGAAGAAGGAAGAAACAGCATCCAAACGATGACAACGTGAACGAACGAACATTGGGCACAACGCCCCCACAATTTCGAAACGACGTCACGTAGTCTAGCTATCACACCGTACACTGGCCATGATCTAACAACCGGACGTAACGCATACTAGGAGCGAGCTAGCTATGCAGCCTGTTGGTTATCATTCATGTTGAGGGTTGGCCATTTAGAATAGTTTAATCTATGAGTATCATGTTACTGCTCAATATTCCGGTTCGCCTTAAGAGTGAACAGAGAGATCACACTGTAGACGTCAATTGATAATATTTATATAATAAAAAATACAATATATTTTGTGTTCAGTAAAATAATTAGTACAAAAACTAGAGAAAATTTTACATATATAGATCAAGACTATTTTGAATAGATCCGTTCATATGTTTAAACCGTGGAAATGTGTAGCAGCTTTGTTTAACATTTCTTGCAGCAACTAGGTGTCACTATCAATAATCCTAGAGATTTAAAGAGTATTGCAGAATGGAATCTTATTAAAACAGGATCGTAATTATGTTATTGGCTACCATACTGCTATTATTTCATTCTGATTGTAACATCTAATTCTCTTGCATGAGATTCAGGCGTGAGGAAGAAAGTGGCAGATTTCTATTATTATTATTATTAAGTACACAAATATATATATCTATAGGTAAACACATACACATACGCAATAACGACGTAATATAATGAGGTTTATTGTTATTAATATTTATAACATGTAGATATGATTAGATTCGCGCTTTTAGTTGAAGTTAATTATAATTCAAAATGTGTAAGGTTGTTCCATTTCATTCCGTTAATAAAATAAGTAAAAAGTAGCGAACTAGAGATAATTTGATTTTTGTTATTATTTGTTCTTCTTGTTCGATTTGGACGTGGCTTCTCTTCCAACTCATCAGTGTCATATCTTATGCTGACATCGGTAGAATTAAACGGTTGAATAGTGGATTACTACCGAAGATGCTGTAGGTTGTTCCAACCCGTTGGGCTTTTCTGGAGTTGTCTCTTGGTCAACCTCGTTGGCTTTCTGTGCTTGTCGTTTGGCTTTTCTCTTCTTCTGACGCTGAGGCCTTCCTCTGACGCTTTGTCTTCCACTGGCCTCTTCTTTTCCGCATTGAAAAAGTAGTTTGAGAGGGAAGGGTTATGAATATAATATACTTGACTTGCTATTCGTAAAATTTAATACTGACTTGGTTTCCTAGTTATTTCATTTAAATAAATATAACCAGCAGCTTACTATTGGCTCTTACTTCTAGCAAACCAACTTCAAGGTCACGAATTTGCTTACGGTGTAAGAAATACATCTGGTCACTTAATGTCAATTAATTCAGCGAATTTGCTCACTCAGATATTACCAACACGAGTCCCAAAATGCGTCTGGGTAACGCTGAATTGGGTATGTGCTTTGGTATGCAATGATCTGGCAGGGAGACTTTTCTGGCGTATTGCATGTAGCCAGTGGCTCTATGTGTAATCGACGTCTACATGGGTGTAGCTTGAGACAAACATCTACTAAAGTTTTTAGGAAGTTTAGAACTAAGACCAATAGGAAAACATATTTGATGCGTTGGAAATTTTAAGAATCAATACTGTAACGAGGCAATTTGTTCTCTTTCCTATTTACTATGATGTTAAAAAGTTTGAGCATTCGATACTCACAAATCTTGTAAATACTTCAAGATAATTAGATGCGATAAAATGTTCAGCGGTGCAAATAGTTACAAAAGGTGAACGCTTATTAGGCAAATTGAGCGTAGATTCGTTTCATGATCAAAGTAGAAATAACTATTAGTTATTCATTATCCTCTATGCTAATTAATCAAATCTTAAATAAATGTCTTTACGTAGAGAGTTATGCAGGAAGCCAATTGCATCGACCGAGGCCATCTAATAGAGGTGGGGAACACACAAGTGTTCTAGGCGAACGTGTTAATTAGGTACGAATTAATCATGACCGAAAATATGCATACCCGTGGCCGCCGAAGGCTCTGCCCGTTAATTCAATGAAAATAATAATTATGAATTTATTCGGATTAAAAATATAATTTATTAAAATAAAGTCATGACTAAGTGTTGACAATAAATTAAATAAATATTTTAAGTATGAAATCGCCAAATAAAGCACGGTATTTAGTAGTCTACATTTTTTTAGATTAAATTGGATAATTCTTTTAAGCATCGATTTTTATGGAAGTAATTCCTCGAAGGCCAAAAATAACGATCAAATGCATCTTTGTGGAAATGAGTGGTTTTAGTGCTACTGCGTCCCATCATATCGTAATAATGCCTTTACTGTCGTATGCGTTTATAGATGCAGGTGTACGATGTTTGTCTTCCGCGTATTAATCTCTTTCCACTACATTGTTGTTAAACATCTACGTTTTTCTCTTTCATTAAATATTTATTTAGCGAATTTCTATATTACATCCGAATTGTATTAAACTTGATTAAGCAATTTATATTGTATTAGAGGATTATTTATTACATTAATTAATTGAATTAATTTACATGGAATGTGTTATCCGATAACAAGAGTTATAGGAAAGCTTCAAGATATACGAAACAGATTCCAATCCTAAGTTTTCAAAAACTTAATGCTGAATCCTCATTAGACTACAGGGAAAGTAGTAAGGATCAGAAATATTCATATATGTCAAGTAATTCAAATCTTCCAGAAAATTCCGAAAATCTTGTTAGATGCTGTGCTAACAGACAATCGAACGCGTACTCGTAAATTGACTTTACATTGCATTTGCAAATGTCGTACGTCGCATCTAGCAGAAGCGCATGATATTCTCAGGAATTCATTATAATCCAGTAAACTATTATGATATAATATGTTACCGAACTGGATTTGTTAAAGCAGGATTGTAATTATGCTATTGACCACCATACTGCTTTTCTTATTCTGATTGTAACATAATAATGCTCGTGCATAAGATTCAGGATGTGGGAAAGAAAGTGGCTGTTCTTAGTGCTATTAAGTACACACATTTATATCTATAGGTAAACACATATTTACGCAATAACGGAGTAATATAATAAGGTTTATTATTACAAATATTTATATACGTAGATATGACTTGACTCGCGTCTTTAATTGACTGACAATGTGTAGGTGCTATGTATAATTCAAAAATTTGTTAGGATGATTCCATTAGTAAATGTAAGCAAGTAAAAGTGGCGAACTAGAGATAATTTGATTTTTGTTATTATTTTGTTATTCTGATTGGAACGTGATTTCTCTTCCAACTCCCTAGTTTCTTATGCGGACGTCGGCAGAATTAAATGATTGAATGGGGGATGGTTATTGAAGATACTGTGGGTTGTTCCAGCCAGCATGACGAACTTACGAAATGCCCAGTTGATGATGCGATATGAATTGCTGAAAACATAAGATATGTTACATGAGCTACATCATGAGTTATGATCGAAAGAGGCATCGGTGATGCTATTCAGAGGTCATTGGGTATAACTATCTTTTACCTGTAGTGGGTGGTGTTCACATCTCATGGGCGGCATCGGCGAATCAGGGGGTGATGGTGACTCTTCTCGCTATTTTGGTAGTGTGGTTTGAGTAGGTACATCTACTAACATGCGCAGGGTACGCGGGCAGTGTAACATGATGGGTCTCTCTGGAGTGGGTGGTGAACACCACCCATCTCTGTCATCCTCGTTGGCTCGGTGCGCTTGGCGATTCGACTCTCACTTTCTCCGCCGTTGCCCGTTTTTGAAGTGAAGTCGTAGAAGCCAGGGAAGAGAAGGTAAGATGCCAGGGAAGGGAAGGGAATTTTATAAAGTTTTAGAATCAACTTTGTAAAATATTTATGAGTGAACTACATGAATAAGAGAACTAAAGATTCAACCGAACTTATAATGTAATATACTTCACCTGATGTAGATGAAAAAGCAAAATTGTTATTGGCACTTACTTCGAGCAAATCAAATTCAAGACCGCGACTATGCTCACGGTGCAAGAAATAGATTTAATCAGTTAATGCGAATTATGCTAGTCGAAATGTGCGATATGCTCACTCAGAAACGACCAGCACAAGACCCTACATGCGTCTGATTAACGCTGGATTGAGTAGCTGCTTTTATGTCAAATTATTTGGCGGCGAGAATTTTCTGGCGTGACGCATGTTTCCAGTGGAATTGTGTAGCCAACGGCTTGGTGGGCATAGTTTGAGAGAAACTTTTGCTATAAATCTTAGGATGTTTAAAACTACCACCAATATGGAAACATCTTTGATCCGTTGGAAATTTTAAGAATCAGAATTACTTTACTTTTCTACGAGAACATACGCTGTTCTACCAATCAGAGTTCAGCGCAAGAAGAATTGTAAAAGTGTTACCTTTTTAAATAAGAATGTAGGAGCAATCGTGTCACGATGTACCAAGATATTTCTTCCCGTGAAGACGCAGGTGTTCGTTGTTGGTCTCGCATTTTAATCTCTTTCCACTACATTGGTATTAAATATCTACATATTTCTCTCGTTTTTAAATTTTTGTTTAGCTATTTTATATTTTATATCCTTGAATTAAATTTCATTGGCCAATTTAAATTATATTAAAGGATTACTTGTTGCATTAATTAAGTGAATTAATTTGCATGTTATTTTAGAGGCTCCTAAACTAATCACATTATGAAATAGAACTTAAATGATTTTGAATGATTTTAAACAATCTGTGTCACAAGCAAGCGGTCGAGCGTCATCGGTAATGTCTTCTGTAGTTTGTGGGTCCACTTCAAAAGGTGGATTAATGCGAGCAAGAATAGTTTTTAGTCACCCAAGATCGATACGAATAACGACTGCTAGCAACAAAATACTTTTATACAATACTTTCATAAATTTTCACATAAATTGATTTAATTTTTTTTACTTTTCAACGTCTTCTAGGAGCCTGAAGTTAATAATTCTGACTCAATGTTGCCAATTCATACAATTTGGTTAAAAGCATAACTTCCATATTTAAGCCTCCAAACTTTCAAATATTTCCACGTCCATGTCCAATAAATGTCGAAGATGAAAACTGAATTTTTCCAACCCTATTCGCTGTAATGCTGTAGCGTGTGAGAATGACTAACTTTAGCGGTTGGTTGATTTCTCTCAGGTTTATCCTATCTAGAGAGCGGAGCAGTTGCACTCGACAGGATAGTTCAGTAATATGCGTTACGCGCAACGTGATGTATACAGCTGTTTAGCATTTGCATTACGCGACGATATTTAACGCATAGCGTGATGTTATATAGATATATACATATTGGAATCGCGTGATTTTAAAACAAGTGTGCGTGCAACTTTATAGTTCTTACTTTTGTAAATTCACCTGACTACTTAAATTACTTATAGTGATTTTTAATTAACTAATTTAGAAATAATTTCTTAATGTATTATGAATTTAAATCTATTTTTAAAAGAGTTTGTTATTTATTAGTGAATCTTGGCTTAGGGCTTTTTCCAGGTTTATAACATGCGTTTTTCTTTATTTTGATACATTCTAAGGTATAAATATTTATTTAGAATTGAACAAGACGAAGTATCTTTATTATCGCTTGAAAATTTGTGTATTATTCATTAAATCAAATTTTGATTTTATAATGTTCTACTATTGATGTTAAATAATATTTTAAATGTGGATATGTTTTAAATAAAATACAATTTTGCCAATAGAAAAACTAAAATAGGAAGTTTACATCTACTTGTAGATTTTTTATGCAATGTTGAATAAATTAGAATAGAATATGTTGCTTGCTGTGACAAGAAAAATTATACAAATGGCAAAAAGAGCAATAAATACTATATGTGTTCAGTATATGTGCATATAGGATACAAAGAAAGCAGATGTCAGAAAGAACAATCCAGCACTCAGTAAATGTTATATTGAAGGAATCACATTGCATAAAAGCATTTTAACAATAATTATTAAATTTAAAATTTGTTACGGGACCCCCACCCTATTTTGCGTGAACTGGTAATCAAAACTTTTATTACATTGATAGACCTATTTAGTTTTGACCATTTTAGTTTATAATAAAACATCTATGAAGTTCAATTAGGTAAATTGTTGTTTGGGATAATAATCGATTAGCATAGAAATGCTTAGTTGTAATCATGCGACAACGGCTTTATTGTTTTCAGTAACCTTTCGGTTCAACAGTGTTATAAGAGTAAACATGGCACGCGTATTTACAAACATTTATTTAAATGTCTTTTTTGAAACATTAATCAGTGACGGATTTAGTGGAGGGGGTTAATTAAAGTTCAAACAGGTCTTAATCAACCATTTTATTTCAAATATGTTGAAATATTAAATAGAAACAATCCGGTATAGTACATATGTGATGACGATGAGTTACTGAAAGCGATTTTATTGCGCAAAATCGGCTTAGTATATTCAGTAATTAACATTGGCAAGATTGTCCCTTAGTCTTTATATGTTCTTCACGCCTCATTTTTCCGAATCGAGATATTTTTTCAATGCCAAATTACTCCGAAGTTTATATGCCCGTTTTATTAAACTCGTTGAATCAGTTTAGTATTAACCCTAGGAAGCTAAACTATCGTAAAAGTTACGAGAGAGATTTTCTGTTGTCTAGTTTCCACCCCTTTTCCCGCAACAATGGACTCGCCCAACCAGTTCCTTACCTTACTTCTATAGTCGCATCAATTAGTGTTTTGTCACGCTCCGTTGAAGGTAGTCAAGTTTGCTCCGCTATCAATCTATCGTGAGTTTTATGATAGTTTAGCTTTTACGTTTGGATTTTGTACATACCCATTTCGTTTATAGTGGTATATTATTGATTAAAAAGTAATAAAATTTTGTTCTTACGAGTAGTTTTGGTGATAAATAAGTTCCAATAATGAGTCTGAAGTGGACTGACAATGAAATTTTACAATATCTACATCAGAGTGAAAGTGATAAATCTGACAACGATTCTTGATCGGACGATGAAGTAGATCGTGGACGTTATAGACAGTGATGACATCGATGCTGACCCACATTTCAACCCCAATACAGACCGAGAGCTGTCAGACGTTTCAAGTTCGGATGTAGAAGAACCTCTAGCGAGGAAGAAGGAGAATACTGGTAAAGTAAGCCCTGTCATTCGCATGAAGCAACGCAACCAAGCACTAGTGGTGCATCTACCCCGCAACCTGTTGATGCTGCAATCCGACGTATCGTAACCACCCTGCAACATGGTGTGCCCAGTAATACAGAAGGTAGGCACACAACAGGTGATCCACAATTATTGGTGTGTGATAAAGTTAGTCTCAGAGGAAAAATGGACATCGTTGGACAAAGAAGCCCACGGCTGTTGGAACTAGATCCTCATTAGCCAGAAATATTATTAATATAACACCTGGATGCAGTGACATTACCGGATGCAGTAACAAAACAAACTAATACCGGTCGAAGTTGTCAGACTTTTTTTAACTGATGAAATCAAAAATAAAATTGTTTATTACACGAACTTGAAAATTCAAGAAAAGAGAGCTAACTATAAGGCACAAACTAAAACTGTTGGTGCGGGGAGTGATACTGAATTTGATCACTCTGATCTTTATATATATATATATATATATATATATATATAATTCTTTGGTTCTTTTTATCTATTTGCGGTATTAATTATGAATGGTTTACATTTTTAAAGGGATTTTTTATTAAATAGAAAATATTTCAAATTTATTTTGATGCTATTGTAACTTCAACTTCAATTTTTAATTATGATATTTTGATGACTCCTCTGTGAATATTTTCTTGTAGTCTGATTATGACGCATTTATGGAGCTCGAAATGCGTTACTGTTTGTTGACAACAATAAACGTTTATATTTTGGAGTAGGAGTTCTTTGGTTTCATTTAATCAATTATATACTCAATTATATAACACTAGAACTTATTTACAAAAAAAATTACTTTTGGCCTTAAATCAATTCGTAGTGAATCAGTCGAGGGGCCTTAGCCTCGCATCACTCGCGTTCAGAACAAGTTATAATTCAAATTAAAATATTGTCAAACAATATGTCGTCTTCATCCACATTTATTTTAATTACATTTTTAGCGAACGTTTTCGGGAACTAGGCCCATTATCAAGCTATAAAATTATGCACACCGTCAAAGAATTTTGTTTAAATTAAACAAAATATAAATTAAATATGTTATGAGTGAAAATCTTTACCTATTGTTTGAATGACGAATGCTTATGCCTCCATTTTACCGAACACTGAATCTTTGAAGTCTTTGAACACCGAACCCATTTGAACTCCTAAACAAATACTGAATTAAGTCGTAACGAATCCTGTTCAGTCAAAGTGTGAATTAGTAACTAAATTCCACCCACATAAGGTCTTCAAATATCACGTACTTAAGCGCGCGAAAACTGCTTCTCGACAAATTTTACGACGAATATTCAGTATTTGGTAAAATGGAGGCATAAGCGGTCGTCACTCAAACGTTAGGCAAAGATTTTTATTTAAAGAGCTCAAGTTCCCGTAAACGTTCGCTAAAAGTGTAATTAAAATAAACGTGTATGTAGACGACATATTGTTTGATATTATTTTAAAATGAAATGGTCCACGACACTATCGGTGTTTTTATTCTATTTGAAAACATCATATTTCCTCAAATGACAGCTGTCTAGATAAGCTCAAATAATTCACACGTGATATCTATATCTGCTACGTTCAGCAACGATAACGACGACGACGACGATGACTACGACTACGACGATGATGGATAAAAAAAATTCAAATACGAAAAATTCAAATTTCGCGCTAAAATAAATCTAGTAACTTTTTCCCCCCAAATTTTGACAACCCGAAGTGTCCTGCCATCCGCCATATTGGATTTTTATTTGACAGCTGTCAAACACAAAAAAAAATTATGTTAGATCCCAAAATGGCGGCCGTGACGTCATAATTTTTTTAGACCCATTTTGAAACACCTCGGCGGCTTGGCGGCTTGGCGGCTAGGCAGAATCTGTTAACTGCAACTAGTCTCCATATTCTATGACCGATCTGATAAAGGTACGATAAAATAGTAGTAAAATTTTTTGATCGTAGTGGAATTTTTGGTTTATTTTTCCTTTCCTAAAACCCAACTGAGTCACAGGAAGAACATGTTGCTTCTCTACCCACCAGTCCAGCCTCATTTTTAAGATATGTTCAAATAGTTTAAAATTCCAACGTAAATAAACTTATACTTTATTTACGTTGGAATTTTTCGATTTTCGGAAATAATATCATTGTATTCAACACACAGAAAACGGATGGAATAAAACTAACAAAATTTTTTTGACTTTGATCTTGATCGCAGAATTTTAACAGCTAAACCTATCTGTGCCCAATTGTCTGAATTGGTTTTATTATGAGTTTTTGCTGGAGCTATGAGTTTTCTAGTTGTTTAGGGCTTATTCCAATTTTGGGCTCTCTGATGTCTCCAATTGTGTAGTCGGTTGCTTCTTTTCTTACCAATGTATTAGGGTGTTCTTTTGTAGAATTTGGTGGATGTATATCTTAGATATTTTTCTATTGAGTCTATTTGAAGTTTTCTGTGAATCTGATTGTTGCGGACGAACCACGGTGCTCTTTGCAAATTTCTAATGTGACTTGTGACGGCGTAGCTGAGTACGTCAGTGGGACGGATTATTGTTTTGTACATGAGAAGGATTCTATCAGGATTTCAGAGAAGGAATCAGGATTCTGGGGCAGTTACTGAGTCTTGCAGTTTTTTTTTGTGATTAGTTCTGGGCTGGTCGAGCTTGAGTATACTGATCTATCGTCAGCATACATTTCTAACTCAGTATTTACTACGGTGTTTGGAATATCATTGATAAATATTGAAAATAATTTCGGTGGCAATATCGAGTCTTGTGGTATTTCGACATAAAATTCTTCTGATGGTGGATCTCTCTTGATTTATCTTGGCACAAATACTTCTGTTCAAATGCATTTACAACAATTTAGCAATTTATAACTTGTATATCTATTGATAGACACTTTAACAAGAAATTGAGTGGATGGTAGCACAAATTCTTTTACACAAAATGCATGTGAAAATGAGTTAACAAATATTAATAAGTTTTACAAGTTTTACAATAAATAGAAATTAATTGTGTCAGTTACAGAATCATCATTATCAAAATATGAAATTGTGGTATACAAAACAAAACACAGAGACGTAGAATACATCTCAATTGCATATTTTAGAAAACCATGAGACAAGAAATAGGACACATCCTACAGTCAGAAAAATGCAAAATAGCCTTCAAAACCAAAAACAAACTAAGCAATGTAATATTAAATGCAAAAGACAAAACAAGTATCGTTGTAAAAGCGGGCATTTATAACATGTGAGGAATGCAATAATTGTTATATCGATCAGACATCAAGGAATCTGGAAATGAGATACAATGAAGATCTAAGATCATAAGACTTCAAGAAACTGACAGTAATTTTACAGATTTCCAGATCTAAATAACTTAGAACCACTCCATATAGTCGAAGGCTACAACAAATTAAATCTTTTTAAAATACTTAGAGATATCGATACATGCAATCGACGTACGTACAAACCTATTAAATACCCAAACAGATTTCATAATCCTACCTGCATAACCCCCAGAGTATACACACAACCATACAGAAAAATGATTTCACTTTCAGATAGAGAAAAGCAAACATCAGTTTATCTATCTTAAAAAATATTGATATTTTATATAAATTATCTGCAGTTAATTAAAAGGTCTTGTCGTTGTTTCCGTTTGGCGTTATCTGGTCGTCGTTGTCTTTATAGTTGTCGTTGCCTTGCCGTTGTCGTGTCGTTGCTCCCGTATATTTGGTTGTTGACTCTCTAGTTTAATCGTTAACATCACTAAATCCACGCCCTATTAGCCCCAATAGGGTCACCTAAGTACACCGCAATAATAGTATGTCTCCTTCAAACGAACCCACATAGCTCCTCACAGTTTTATAGATAGACTGTACGTCTGAAGATTGCTCGAAAGGGTTGAAACTATATAGTCACAAACTATCAGTTGTACTCTACGTGAAAAATCTCGAAGTAAAATACACTTCCAATTGATATTTCTTATTTACTGATTTACCTAGATTCTACATTAAATAATATATCAAGTCAAATTACTGAAATTGTATTCTTTATATATACCTCCAACGTCATTTGTTTTAAATACATGATTTCCATATTTAGGAAAATTTCGTTCGCAAGATAAACAAAACTGTATTCTTTATACTTATTAAGTCCGTTTTTCATTTCGACAGAAAATAAAATTGTAATTAAAAGCTTCTAGGACGAATTAATTAATAATAAAATTCCCAACTGACTTTCTACTCTTTCATCAAATCAAATTAAAATCCATACAACTGGAACGTATTAGTACGTACGTAAATTACACGTTCACTCCACTCATGCTGATGTTTCGTGAAATGCGTATTTATATTTTAACGTGACAATAAAGGAAAGTAGACATGCTCTTAAACTAATTAAAGGGCTAGTTTAGTTTAAAATCGATGCATGTTTGCAGTCAAATGAAACAAAATTCGTTTAAGTAGTCAATTCAATTATGTAGAGTACATAATAATTACTGCAAAAATGGAGGATTCATTTAGTAGTATTACTACTGTAGACCGCACAGACTTTATCTCTCTATACGTAATCTGTGACGTCACGCTTTCAATTCTGGGGCCAATCATAAATAGTTTATGTTTTTAACAGCTGTAATTTGAAAATTCAAGTGACAGCGTATTTCCTCTCTGGTATTTAACGGGAAATTTGAATTGCACGTCGGAGGCTATTGATTTGAATATTGATAATGATTAATTAAAACTCTAATACGCAAATTCTATTTAATTCATACCACTTATGTCATTGAAAAATAACTAAAGTTTTAAAAAAAACTATTTTTAATTCACATGTTACAAGCAAAGCGGTATGACAATAAATGTAATGAGTATCATGTAATACACATCTCTGCTGATCTTGCAGTTCTTCCTTCTGCATAGTCTGTGTGGATCTGAATATGTTAGTTCTCCATCCTTAAGAGCGAAACTCCGCAGAGCTTAAAGCCTCGGACTGAAGGGTTGGTTTTCGACGACCTCCCTTTGTAAGTCCATCAACGGCTACACAAGAAGTTGATCTAATAGCACTCAATCTGATCCTAATCTAAGTTTTGCGGATTTTCTATAAATAAGATACTTGTATAGGAAAATACCGATACCAAGAATCACGATGATGTATATGACGACTGTTGCTGATAAATGCCATGGAGTTTTATTCTCGATGATTTCTATTAGTGCAGCTTGTGGCGGATGATCCCTTAACTTTGCAAATTGCACTTTCCTCAGCCTCATTTCTTAGGGATTGCTGGTTTTGCTGACTTCATGTAGTTGAAAGTCTTTTAATACTACTGGTTGTCCGTATATGCGGTCGATGAACATCTAGCGATGGTTTCCGATGAAATATTGACATTGGGGTACGTCGTCAAATAGCAGAATGCCCTGTATATTTTGTGTAGACCTCTGAGAAAGTTGGATGTAGGCTTAATAAAATTTTCAAAATATTAAATATAGTTTGCTAAAATCGAAAAAGGAAAATTAGTTTTAAAATTTGTGTTTAATTTTAATAATTCTTTTAGTAAATCATTATTTTTTATTATGCTGGGGTGTATAATTTTCAAATGACAAAACGTTATCGAGTTTTCTATGGCTTTCTGAGATTGAATATAGTTATTTAAGATTTGAGGTTCTAAATTAGATCCGTGATTTGTTGCATATCAAAATTAATTATTTCGAATGGTGTCAGTTTAGTTGCGCTGTGTACAGAATTATTGTATGCTATTAAACCGTACAAAACCTTAAGGACAATTGGATCATTTCTGAATTCTGTACGGTTATATAGCTGATTTATATGTTCAAGGAATGTCTAGTGTAATCTCTCTATTATTGCATTACTGGAGGGAGTGGACTGCAAAAATGAATTTCGACTTTATGTAATTTTAGAAAATCAGTAATGATCCCGTTGTCAAACTCAGAAACATTGTCAGTTATAATCTGTCCGGGTATGCAATGATGTGAAAAATAATGAAGCAATGCTTTTATTACCTCGATAGCTTGCATATTAATTAATTCGTATACTTGTGCATACTTGGAAAAAAAATCTATGAGTGTTAGAAACTTATGTGTTTCATATTTCAACACATCTATATGCAGATCTCAAAAGGCTTCACAGATGTTGGTGTAATATTAAACTTAAGTTTTAATATATTCCTATCATACTTTACAAGTTTACATACATCACAACTACTAATAAATTTAAACATATTGGGGGAATAGATATCGTTGGAATGTCACAACCGGAAATTAATTATAATAGTTGTTTAATTAAGCAAGCAATCATCGATAATTGCGTATCATATATGAGAGACCACAAAGATAGAAAAAATTCCGATGAACATTTTTGGGTGGATGGCCATTTCTGCTATTAAGGTATATTAAGCTTCATCAGCACCC
>WYDF02323266.1:0-14312 GCA_009867245.2 Adranes taylori
AAAGAGTGTCGTCTGCGAAACGAAGATTCGAGAAGCGTCTTCCACCAATTTTTATTCCTCCGTTCCAATCTTCTAGATTCTGGGATGTCTATAATTGATCATTTCAGGCGTTGGCAAGAAGACATTAAAAATTAGTCATTATAGAGTTAGGTAATACGATTCAAGTCGCTTTATTAAAAAGTTCGAATTCAAAATGTAACTTACAGTCCGTGATTATGACAGTGCAGAGTGACATTCCACTATAAGAATTTTATATTTAAATTATTTAATTATTATTTTACGCAAAGGCTGATCAAAAGATTTAAATATTTTATTTCGTTTCATCAGTATTTGTTCCTTTAATGTGACTTAAATGTTTTAAGTAATCATTACATCTGTAATTATTCTTTAAATATCAACGGGTTTTAAAGTTCTGGTTACATTTGTTTCTCATTTTAAATTATCGCATATTTCGGATTTATCTGATTTCAAAAGAACGGCCATTTATAGTTTATTGAACTGGTTAAATGCTGGATGAAAATATGTGCTGACTCCCGGTTACATCAATAAGAGAAGCTTTGTTCGGATAGACTTTGAACTGGCTTTAGAAATACGTGAGGTAAAAATTATAAACACTGAATTGTAGATCATTATAAAAGCAAAGATTTTATTAGACAGTTTTTAGTTAATGGAAAAAGTCTAACAACTGAGTCTAACAGCATGAATTTGTTTCCGGTGCTTTGTGGGCTTTTAAATCGAAGAAGACAGGAGATTACCTTAAAGAATTGCATGATGCTCTATTTGAGAACTGACTTTCGAAGCTCCTTCTGAAACTAGAAGACAATTGTAAAATAGTATTACATTATGCTCATACCGGGAATCTTCAAACTTGTTACTTTATGGAACATACTGACTCCTCCACAAGTCCCAAATGGCGAAGAATTAGTTGGTTCATAGAACCAACATATTGTAACAGGTCAGATACCAGAAATGTCTGGGTCACTAAAGTGTAAAAGTTTAAACCTTTGTTTACAGCTGGTACATCTTGGGACAGAACAAAGTATAGTTATTTAATGTAGTTATATTAATACAAGTTTAAAAAATTAATATTTAATGGACATATATATTCTTTTGACTAAAATTCGACTACAACAATAATAATTATCCAAATATCTATTTATTAAAAAATCCGGCTGTGAAAAGAGGAGGGATAAAGCTGTAACCTAGATGGAGGTCTCTTCATCGTTCCAGGAAGTAAGCGGCTAGTGAAGCAGCTTCCAGGGCAGCCTGTTGCCTAAAATGTGCAGTCCCATCAACAGGCTCGAATGCTGGTGGCCAATAATATGCACATCCTAAAAATACCTATTACCGGCACTGAACTGAGAATAAACCAGGTGGATTTAATTATGACGACCTTTGCTATGAAACGGAATACGCGAATCGGTTTTGCTAATGTTGAACCATGGGGAAAGCAGGAACACTAGTACAGGTAGAGGATGAAATGAAGAACTACGAACTAGATATTCTCGGATTAAGAGAAACAAGATGGACAGAATTTGGGGAAACGACGACGGCCAACCACAACATGCTCCTGTACTCAGGAAGAGAAGAAGGGCCCTACATTCTTCCTACTAAGAAGTCAAGATCAAGCCTTATGGACTGGAAGCCTATCTCAGGGCGAATCATTACGGAAAGCTTCCCATGTGGAGTAAGAAATATATCGGTGGTTCAATACTACGCCCCAAACTAATCAAGCTGAACAGCCAGTGAAAGATACCTTCTATGAATAAGTGAACGAAGTGAACTAGAAGAGAAAAAAACGATAATGCTGAAAGGCTAGTAGATCTCTGCCAATACCAGGATATGGTCTCTCATAAAACATGTCATAAAGTGAGCTGGATTTCGCCAAACTGCAAAGTACAAAACCAAATTAACCACTTCGCTATCAGCAAAATGTGGAGAAGCACACTTTTGGATGTTAGAAACAGAAGAAGGGCAGACGTTGTAAGCGAGCATCAATCACTTAATGACAGCAGCCATCACTCACTTAATGATGCAATACCTGTAACTCTTTTCATGTGGGTTTAAGACATTTACAAGTTAGGACGTTACAGTATTTCAACTCCATCAGGCCTAACAATGAAAAAAGTCAATTTGCTGAACACATTTTAGACAACAATCATGATTTTAGTACACAATAAACTTCAAAGTAAGAAAGATGTATTTGAAATGAATGGAAAGGTGATTGACTATGTGAAAAAGTTAGGGATATATGTTGTGGCGAACTGGGAGTGCAAGAGAGCATATGAAAATGATAGTCACAAAAGGGGGGATAGCGGCGGAAAGACTTGGTAATGTATGGAAAGCCAAATTTGGAGATTCGGTTAGGATGAGGGTGAGAATTCTGGAGGTATGTGTTGAAAGTATGGTTATGTATGGAGCGGATGTATGGGCGGTGAGAGAGAGGGAGGAAATTGAAAGAATGGGAATAAAATATTTAAATAGGATTTTGGGTGTGGATAAATCGACGCCAAGTGAGATTGTGTTGCACAAAATGAGTATGTATAAATGTTGGGTGAGGGAGGTGAAGAAGATGGTAAAATAGGAAAGGAAGTGAATGCCGGAAGAGAATGAAAGAATTGTGAGGAAAGAATGCATGTGTACTATGAAGGATGCGGAGAAGGGTGAAGCTGGGAACAAATTGGTAGTAGATAGGAAGAGAGTGTATGGAAGGTGTGGTTGGTCGATGTGTAAATGGTATGATAAGATGTTGGAAGGTATTGGCTGTGAATTGGAAGTGGAGCGAACGTTGAAGGATGTGGAAAGGCAGGAAAGGAACGGGAAGATAATAATGTATCGATATAATAGGACACATGAGGAAATAGAAGTAGTGGGTGCAAGAGCAGAATATTTGGGGTCGGATATGATAATGAAAGAAAAGAATGATTGCAAGATTTAGGTGTGGGAGTATGGAAAGGGGAAACAGATTTTGGACGAAAGAGAGTGAAAGGTGTTGTAGGGTTTTGTGGAGTAATGGAAGGGACATGGGAGCATTGGGTGGAGGAATGTGTGATGTTTGGATTGACGGGGATACTGAGGGAGGCAGCGAGAAATTGGTGAGTATGCATGAGTCAGGGTGGAAGAGGAGTGAAGGTAATGGAAAAGATTGAGGGGGAGATAATTAAAAAAGGATCCCTTTATTTACCTTATCAGAAATAGGGGTAAGGTAAATAAAGGGAATAGTAAGAATAATGGTAGAAGAAAAGAGGTAAACTTCCATTTATCATACGCAGCAAAGGGCATATTTTTAGTAATTTTTATTGAATTTATAAATATTTTTGTGTATTTAGTGATGATTGTTACTTTTGTACAATTATGCCAATATATGTTTTATTTATTTATTATTATTTATTATTATTATATATATATATAAATATATATAGATATGGGGAATGATTTAATCAACAGCAATATTCTTGAAATTAATTGGAGTTATTTATTATAAGTTGGCGAGGGTGTCTTTGGTTTCCTTTGTGCACTATTGTTATAATGTTTATTCGTGACACTTCTTATCTGGTGTTTTATATGCACAATTTTTTCACGTAGTAA
The DNA here is from genome assembly GCA_009867245.2 of Adranes taylori. NCBI lineage: Eukaryota > Metazoa > Arthropoda > Insecta > Coleoptera > Staphylinidae > Adranes > Adranes taylori. The sequence continues at coordinate 3,589 of WYDF02323266.1, forward strand.
AATTAAAAAAATTAACTGATGACACTATTTTATTGTTCGAGTACTTCTGGATCCACGTCTCATTATTTTTAGTTCATTTAGAGAATTTAGTCTCTGCATTTGACTTTGCCAAATTGGTTACTAACTATCTGATATTTAAAATGTATTTTGACATATTGATAATTCTTCAATATTTTTTTTAAATTTCCAATTTATAAATATGTAATGACAATCATCTAGTTCTTGTATAGCAGGATTAATTCTTGTAAAGCTATTGTGATTTGAGCAAATCAAATTTATATTCCCAAATTATTATTAATTTCAAAAATGTTTAATTAATTTAACCATAGAGGGCATCACTCTCCTTAGTCTATTTCCGTAAACAACGTCTACAGAATTTTTCAGTACGGCATCACTCATGGCGTACATAAATTGCAAGATGAAAAACAAAACTTTTCTTAAACAACTTAGTAGCTTTTGCTACTAAAATAATTGTGTACATATTAAATTATTACATATTATAATTAAAAATTTTTTCAAAAACGAAAATGGCTATTTATTCAATTCTTCTCAAGAAGGGGTCATTGTTACCCCGGAACATGTCAAATTTAAATATTCAATTCTCGTAGCTGTGTAAACTGTTACCACTCACCGGCTGGAGCCTTTGGTTCGTTAAATATATGAAAAATTGGAGTTTTTGGAACACTTAATTTTAATTAATTGAAATGAGGACTCCAACACTGAAACGTACAAAATTTAATTCGTTTTTTTTTCGTGTTAATAAAGATCGTAAATGTGTATGTTTTAATTGGAAATAAACTGTATCATTGGCAAATAAATCTATCTCGTACAATAAATAATTACCGTACAATTTATTATTATCTGTGTAGTGAACTGATACAGATTTAATAATATTATATAAAGAATAATTCCTCTTATGTTACTACGGAAATTTTATATTTATTTCCATATTAGCGGAAAGCTGAACTGTATTTGTGTCAATATTTATTTGAACAGAATAAATTTGAATCAATATTTCTTTTACTCAACTTGTTAATTTGTCGAGCCTCTAATTAATTTTTGTCTGAATAATAAATAAATAATTTATGAAAATAGATTATTTAAACAGACCACTGATTTTATTATTATTTGTGTTACGCAGTGATTTTATCTAAGCCAGGGACTGGTTTTGTTTATTTAAAGCTGTTTCACAGTTTTAAACAGGTAAGGGTCTCCTATTAAATTCATTTAATAAACTTGTAATCAAAGTAGAGTATGAATTTGATTTACCCCTTAAATATATATTAGTGTAGTTTTACTTCATCTGTACTATGCCCCATTTATAAATTAGGTAAATAAAATTCTTTTAGCTCTACCATGTTTTATAATAGTATTTGTAATTCCTTAACCAATTTGGAGTTTTTACACCGTTAAAAGATTGTGGCAATTTCTCTAATTCCATGTCACACCATTTTATACGTGACAATATTTTAATTTTTGTGGCGTGCTAGAAAAATTTCCGGCATGTGAAGTGTAGCAATCGTGTCGTGTAATTGCCATCCCTGCACTATAGTATTTAAATTTTGTTCCACAATTATGCTATCATTACGAGTTTTAATGATAGCATAATTCAAATTTTTAAAATATATAAACATAAAAATCTAAACTAGCAAACTTCAAAATTTCGAACAAATTTACAACAAAACACACAAACTACAGTTTGAAATATTGTCCAACAACTAAAAGGTCTTATAAGGCTCTTAAATAAAACCCTCAAATACCTTGCTAGTCCTTTAAGGAAGGAAATTTGCCATTTACGTCTTGTAGGATACACAAAATACCTGTCAGATTTAGGGATCGGAGAAATCTCGTATACGTGCACGAGGACGATAAATCAACATCACCGAAATGCGCAAGGATACACAAGAATGCATAACGAGTTTCGAGTAACTTCAAATTTAGTTCCTTTTTGCCTTTCGAGAGTTTTAGGTACGAGGTAGTAAGGTAGCAGATTAGAATGCAAATTATTCTTTGAATTCTATTTTATTTTATTACAATGCCACACTAGATCCATTATTTCTTATTGAATTCTTTGGCATTCATGATATCAAATAAATTTAAACTGTAATGAAACTAGTTGGTATCAAAAAGCTCCATCTGAAAATTATTTCCTGAGCGCTTTTATGAAATGCTAATACTTCACGTAATCACGTAAAATATGTTGAGCTGTCTCGTTTTCCTCCAGACACAGTCTATACTCTAACTGAGCAGTGTCTAATCCAATTTTCTTCATATGCACCCTAAATGGTGCATGATTGAATTCTAATCAATGATACTGCTTTACATTCCCAAAAGATAAGTTGCGCTTCATCCGTCAGTACAAATACGTGTCATGTGTTGTTAAACCTCCTGATCATCGCTTATTATAAAAATCCGTCGCTTGTTAAATTTTCTTTTATGCTTTCCTTTATGCAATGAAACATTGCATATATTTCGGCCTGAAAAACTATGGCTAATCTGCTTAGGCGCAGAACATTCTGGATTTCTCTCGTTATCGTTACATTCCTGTACTTGTGTCTCCAGAAGTTCTTGAACCGTCTATGAACTACAGTAGAACAGACTTCGAAAACATAGAAGCACAACCTCAACCCACAAACTCGAGTACTTTTTGCATATATTGAAGACTGGAGGTATACAGTCCCAATTAATGTCTCACATTTAATCCTCTGTAATCTTGATCTCTGTTTGCTTCACTATGTTTGGCCTGTACACTTTAGGCGATGAATTGCGGCTTCCGCCTCTGCTTGTAGAATCAAATCTAGTGGTGGAAAATCTAACAACATTTCAAGCGCTGCGTTGGAGTAGTTTTTGTAACTACTGTCATACCAAGGTTTTGAAGATGGTGTTTTATACGTCGAATTAAACAGATTTGTAACAATGCTTGTGTCTGTAAAGATAAAAGTCTCTGAACTAAATCAATTAAGCAGACGGGATATGGGAAGCGTGAATTAATAATGAACTAAGACGTATTTATTATTTGTAAATATTGAAAACATATGAACTAGTTGGCGTACCACGCAAAGCTTATCGTGTATTAAATGCGAAAAAGGGAGATGTACTGTCGCTTGATTTGGCGTGGTGTGTAATGTGGTGCTGTAATAATATACATATTATCTTCGTTTAATATGTATTCCCTTTGGTTTGCTGTATATAATATGTTGGCTGGCGCTATAATACACCACATCGATCGCTGCTTCTCGTTGCTGCTACGTTCTATTGTAATCCGTGAGAATGCCGCCAAGAAAGTAATTGTGTGTTGTAATCTGAAGGATAGGGTTAATACCGATATTTACATAGGATTGAGTGAAGAGGCCGTGTCACGTAATACAGTAACATGTGATGGTTTTACATAGATCCGTATAACGAAGTAAAAGTTGAGGGAAGGCTCCCGTCAACAAATAACGAAATTTTTGGCATAAGAATTTAGTTCCAATTTTGAGAAACTCGAAGAAAAGCCGTCTAGCAGCAGAGCAGCCAAGCCAAGCCAGCCATGCCGAACCAACAGGCAGAGCGATAGCCAGCGACAGTCGTCGAGATAGTAACACATTAAGTATACTATTTTCTATAACATATATTGTTTCACTGATTTGAATGTGTTTTGAATAGCTTTGTTTCTGTTCCTACCTGATCATAAACCTGCTTCCTATTCAACTGAAAGTAACGTCGACAACTTATGAAGCGTTACATAGTGATTCCTTCTCGAACAATATGCTAGAGTGTATAAGATCCTGGCTTTCGCTGATCTTAATCACCCACCTACAGTAATATCGACGTGTTACAAGATGTTACTTGTCGTACAGTGGTTATTCCACTGGGGTGCTTAATTCTCGCTTTCCCTAGTGTTAGTCCTCGACAACAGCAACATCGACGTATTACGAGATGTTGTGCGTCTGGCAATAATTCCTTACCTTCCTTCAGTAGAGTGAATAGTTTTGGCTTACATTGGCTTACAATAACATCGACATATTATGAGGTTGTGCGCAGCTTTTGTGATTTCCAGTGTTCATAACGTACCCACCGTCTGTGCCAAGATAGTTTAGATTTACCCCCGCCCTCCCGTTGTAATATTAACAGTTGGTACATGATTTCCGCATTATTACTGTTTTGTTCTTATTATTATTACCCCGCTTTTAATTTGTTTTATTATTATGCATTTGTACTATTGTACACAAACCTCTTAACTATATTGTTTTGTTTATGATAATTTTTTATTTACCCGCTATTATTGCGTCATCAATTTAATTTAACATTTGAATATTGACATTTATTTGTGTATTTATATTTCTTTCTATGTTTATATTGTCTGAAGCCTAATAGACGGTTTTGTTAAATCATTAAAGCTGTTTCACTCATTCGCAGTAAGTTTATTTCTGCTGCCTACAAGAACGAGAACATCTAGTTATGTCGTAAGACTAGAAGTTTCTTGTGCTCTCAGTAAGCCACTGAGGAGCGGAGGAACACGCTGGAAAAAGATCAGTTCCAGCGTGAGATCATACGTAAAACTGACCTGGCGCTCGAGGTAATATATTTCCGACGGGTGTTATATTCTGTAATAAATTAAGATATGTGTTTGCGCCATCGGTGACACTAGGACTCCCCATTAGTAGCGTCGCGAGTGGGAGCCACATATTAATAAAAATGATAAACCAATAATAACATGAAGACCATGAAATTCTATAGCTAGGAAGCATCTTGATCCATAAATTTTATCACAAATTCAAATTAATGATTCAGTATATTCCCATATGAATATCTAGTTCTCTGTATGGAGGATAGTTTCCTGCTTTATCTTGACCTGGACTATCCTTTCCCAACGCACACAAGTTATACAAACATTTTTCTAACAACTTTGTAGGTTTCAAACAATCTGTTTCGTTGACTTTATGACTAATATGCATTTCAAATTTTACATTATTTTAAATACACATGGTTAAAACACCTTTAAGCTTTAGATCGATCACGTGATTGGGCCAGACATACTGCTTAGAGGAGACACTAGGTACAAATTTTTACCCGAGAGGACACTGATTTTTTTTAATGCTCCAGAATTTGCACAACATCTACTCTCTGCAGTACATACTTATTTAAATGCAAAACTTTTAGTTTCAAATTTAGTTACTTTTGAAACGCTAGTGACATCTAAGGTTACCAAATTTAAATTAATAATAATGTAATCTCAAAATGTTTGTTTATATTCTTATCAATGCAACGATATACGAAGATCTACAAAGATATTCAAAAACGTGTCAGAGAATCGACCCATCAGCATTCACCAATATTTTGATACATTTTATGAAATAAGTAATCGGAATGGTCAATGCCTCGGGCGCTTATTGAATAAATTGAAGATTAACAAAATCCAGCGGTAAAAACTTAATTTTCCTCTACTCAGTCTTAATTTAAACAAGATATTATAAACAAATTTTAAATCCTTCAAGTTACAATGTGTGACTAGCTTCAAATTTAAAATGATGTAAGATTATGCTCTCTTATTAGTGCAAGTGCATATCTAGCCTTGCTCCAGGATTTCTTACCATTTCCTTCTACAATGTGTTTCTCTCGAATGCGCTCGCAATAAACTTTAACTTCCGTCCTAGAAAATCGATACTTTCAAGAACATTGCTACGTAGAATGCACCTGTGATTCCTTCATCCCTGATGAAGGATATTCCACAATGTTATGTAATATAGGTGTTTGGAGATTTAGTTTCCGAAGTTTATAATTACATTATGGCTTGTTTGTGTGAAATATAATAACTGGAAATTATTATATAAGTACTTTCAGATTTAAATATCTGATAATAAATTTATGATTCTGAATTACAAATAGTTTTTTAACTTGAAATTTTGTGAGAATTATTTATTGTATTTATTGAGAATTATGAATTAAACATAAAAAATTGACAATATCTTCAACTGGATGGATATTATATAACAAGGATCTGCACTAAAATCAAGCAAATACCGACGTATGTACATTGCACGATCCAAAATTAACTCAGTACGCGGAAAGTTGACTGCCAGATGGATGAAGAACAGAAGTTCAAAGCCATATCAAATATAATGTTTTGAAAGATGATTTGATAGATGTTCGACTCCCCAGAGGAGTTAACGCAATTTCTTTCGTCGATGATAATGTCAGAATAGGCACGCACCCCACGTAGAAGGAAACTGACTGCAGCGTCAGTTTTAGTCGAAGAATGGCTTAAAGAAAATGGATAAATTGCTGTACATCAAATAGGAACAATCATGCCGGGAAGAAAAAAAAGCAAAAATTTTATTAGGACAAGAAAGGTGTAATATCAAAATGTTGTAAAATATTTTGCTGTGCACATAGACAAAATATAATTTTAGCACCGCATCTACGGGCATTGGCTACCAAAACTATTAAAAAGTATTGAATAAACTATTTGCCTATTCAGACGGCATAAGAATTCAATGGACATAAAAGTTATTCGTATGGCATTACGCTAACCATTCGTTATAGTTTCAAATTAACCGCTATCATGTAAGATAGACCGCTAATTCGCTACTAATTAATTTGTTATCGTTCGCGAACGGGTGTCTAAGAAGAAACCCATTCCTTAAGCCCACATCCGTTTCCTTAGTCCTATCAGAAAAGTGAATGAAGATAACACCCGTGTCGTTAAGGTAAGTCGCATTCCTTTTTTTTTTATTTTGCACTATTAGCGGTATATTGTGTCGTTGTTTGTTTGAATGTAGCTCGAGAATTATTTCTAATCTAATGGCGTTAGATACAGTGCATTTTTCGTTAAAGGCGCACGGTAAAACCAGTCTAATTTCGTAGCTCTGGAGCCGGCCCTATCAATAATTATTAGTAATATAAGAATATTAAACTGATATGTTTGATGCTAAACTAATGAACTTTAATTGAAGTTACACGGGTGTGGTATCCTGCCATTCAATTTGTATATTATTTTTGTATATACATATACGTACAGCGGATTATATTAAGAGATTGAGATCATAAGGGTATTGAGATTAGTTTTGATTATTGTTACTACTAACGAATCGATCATCACTATATCATGTAAATATTATATTAATTAAAATTCATAATAAATAAGGGTGAATTATTTTTAGGTGCAATATTAGCTTCATTTTTTGAAATTAACACATCGAAGTTTAGAACCCTTAGTAGCGTTATAAATTGACAGAGCTGTTTGTTGCAATAAGTAATGCAATAAGTAATCCTCTAATACATATTGAATACAATGAGCAATCCTCTAATGTAATATAAATTGACTAATCAAATCTTATTCCATTCTTCGAAGATAATATACCATTCAACAAGCCAATGTAATAACGATTAATTAAGAAATTATATTAATATAAAATGATAAAATAAAGATTTAAACGCTTAAAATGAAAATCTCATGCGGCGGGAAAAACATCAAAGACTCCGCACCGTGCGAAATAAATAATATTTAACGCAGAAGTAATATTTACAGACATTTAACACTACACGCAAGTTCGCGTAGAAAAAAACGATGTCGGCTTTCGCGCGTTTATTTTCAAAGCGAGCTGTTTCATTAGATCTTTTGCCGTAAATGCTTTCGGAATGTCGAGTGAATTTTTACGACTAGTAGGGAAGCTTTGTGATGCAGATGTGTTTGTGTAAAGCATCTATATACGTATAGGATATTTCCGCATTTCAATATTTGTATGAAACTTACTAATCTTATTATTTTAAATTTTACGACTTAACGTATATTTCAACCACTATATTCTCAACAAATCGTTAAACTTTTCACCCTTTTGGGCTTTCGACGAATCTGATTGAATATTAGTTGCACGCATTGTAGGAGAAGGCGGTTTCAATACAATGCTTTTAAGATTTTGGTGGCGAAAAACTACTACTACCATTACTTATACGTTCCACCACTTATGCTTACATCAACAAAATAGAGCAAAGTTGATTCTTAGAAATCTCAACGGATCAGGAGAAAGTTTTCTATTGGATGAAATTCGAACTTACCTAAAATTAAGGTTTTTCAGGCCACGCAACTGTTAGAATGATTTGTTCAAACGTAGGGTAAAATAAATATTAATTTAATCATCATTTTTAACTTAGGTATCGAAAATTAAATCTACAATAAATATCTACGAACAAATTATGAACATAAAACTTACACAACGCACCCTTTACTTCTGCACCCTTTACTTCTTTTGAATTTCTTTATAGTCAACGAATACTTTCTGAATAGTCAACCAACACTTTAATGGAACCAGTAGGAAGCCGCTGTCAATCATCAAGCCAAGCAGATTTGTAGCCAACCACCGGATTGCCGATCTCTTCAACAATGATTAAAATCCATTAAGCAACATCCACTCACATTATGCAACTATGTATTTCCATCCCCGCTCCTATTCAAGACGATTAGATCTTCACATTCATTAAGAATAAAGCCGACGTTTCGATAATTGAACCAATATCAATCTCCGAAATTCGAGCGTCGACGTATCGTAAACAAAGTTTCAGTCATAACCATTCCTCAGAGGAGAATACCATATAATAACAAAAATCAATTTAAATATAGTTTGACACTTTTTATGTTTATACTTTGCTAATTGTATATGGTGCTGGATCATCCCTAATGTTGAATTATAATTAGCTTCACAATGCAATGCCAGTCAATAAAAATCGCGTTTAGAATTCTTATATGTATTATAAATATTTGCAACAATAAACCATAATTCGTACACAACTTATTGCGTTTCAAATGTGTTTACCTACAACAACCATATTCATATAAATGTGCAATATAAAATATAATAATAATAATTTCTGTAGGTGGTTATACAAAGAGAATAATAACAAAACCAAGATCCTACTTTCATAAGAGAAAAATCCGTAACAAACTGTTTCTAGAGTAGCACTTCCAAGTGATGGAGAACACTCTCCTCCTATTAGAATTATCTGCCAAAGAAAACCAAAGCAAGTTTAGTTGTCCCAAGGGTATGAGGACAAGTAACCTCTAAACGAGAAGGCTAAAAGTTCTTTGCTTAAAGACTGGCATGCAAGGTAGACTGAAAGCCCGTAAAGCCAATGAACTACCTTTTAGACATTTTGTTTTATTTTGGCAGAGCTTTAAACTCCTTTACGAGAGTCATCGGCCTAAGGTAGTGATTTACATTGGTCCTGTGAGAAGAACTAACCCCGTAAAGCGCTCCTGTCCTATTATGTTGCAGACATAGCTTTTAAATCGCCTCAATGTTGAATACGTTCGTTCGCGAGTCACTTTTAAAACAAGTAGAGTTGGATAAATTTGCAACATTATTTGTGTATTTGGGTAGAAGTCCACATCACATGCTTCAATTGGTTCAAGAGCAGTAGATAGTTTTACAGAAGAATCTATCTACCTTGTGTACTACAGAGAGTGCAGTGGTTGGTGCTTGGTTTCCCATTATCCCTTTAGATAATGCACACTTTCCATAGTGCTCCTTCCAAGGAATCTAAATATGCCAACCAGGAATGCCTTTCAACAAACGATTTTCAGGAAATTTTAAATCTTTAGAAAAATGCCAAACTGTTTGCCTTGTATAGACTTACGAGCCAAGCCGTGATCCTATAAAAGACTTGTGTATACGGTGTTGCGAGTGCTAAACAGACGGAACACAACGGGATCCGTCTGTCTAGTTTGGACGACGATCGTAACTCTTTATATGCGTACAACAGTATTTATACAACTACTGAGCTCCAATTTTATAAACATTGCTTGAGAGAGAGAGAGCGAGAGAGAGAGAGAGAGAGAGAGAGAGAGAGAGAGAGAGAGAGAGAGCGAGGGCGAGAGCGAGAGCGAGAGCGCGCGAGAGAGAGGGAGAGAGGGGGGGGGGAGAAGAGAGAAGAGAGAGAGAGATTATCTTCTTTGCAAATTTGAGATCCTATTTAATCCTATAGATTCTCTAAATCAGCAGGACATATTCTTGTGACATTCTTGGACTGAGCACTTACTCATATTTTAGATCTAATACCAATTCCATGCCAGATATTTTTGTACGCTACTGTTTTCTGTTTTTTTTTTAAATTTCAACTATCCATAATTATAAAACCGCTACTTATCACAATTATAGCTATATTCTTTTCGTGAGAAGAAATCGCTGGACAAACAAGTAAATTACTGAACAGACAGCCAACTAAAAAGGATCCTAACGCTTTATTAAGCACATTCCAATCTACACTTTTCTCGTGAAAACATTCGCCAAACATCCAACTAAATGTATACTACCTCACTCGCTCGTATAGGTTCAGCTCTTCTTTGGCTCGTATTAAGTTCGTTGTGAAAAATTTTAATACCAACCAGAGATGCCAGACTTAAAATCAGTATGGCATCCAAATATGTTTAAATACATAAAATCTTTCGTATATACTGCAAATCGAAAAGTGGCATTTGAAATTTCCTCATCCTCAGCAGTGGACGAATTCTCATCATCATCATCATCATCATCATCATCATCATCATCATCATCATCATCATCATCAAACAGCCGTTCGTGTCCACTGCATAGGCCACCCTTAGTGGACATAGGCCTCCCTTAGTGTCTGCCACCGCTTTCGGTCTTGTGCGTCCTGTATCCAGATTCCCCAGATTCTCTTAATATCGTCCGTCCATCTTGTTGGTGGTCTGCCTCTGTTTCTATAGGCTTCTTGCCTTGGTCTCCACT
>WYDF02323277.1:0-14311 GCA_009867245.2 Adranes taylori
AAAATTTGTTATAAACTGTTTGCGTCATAAAAATGTTTCAGCATATGAGAAAATAGGCATCACACGTTGTTACATTTTACAAGCTCACTTCTCTCAAATGGCGTTTCGTCTAGGAATGATTTGCATTTTGATAATCTATGATCTTTTTCGCAAATTGGACAGACAGCGCGATTTGCTTTAATATGAAAATTTGCAAACTTCCTTGTTTATGGTTTATCGTTGACGACACCAATGGTATCCAGAGACTGAAAACGTGTCTCTAGAAATTCTAGTAATTCTTCTAACGATGGAATCTCTCCTAGAGATGTAACAGAGAATGTTCTAAGTATTTGTGCGTCTCGGTATCCATTCTCTGTGTGATTATATGGATCATCATTGAATCTCAATTCGTAGTGTCAACTCCAAGATTTGAGATCACTTGAAGATATTCTTTCACTCTGTCGTGAAGTTCTTTTAATCCAGATGCGGATTCGATATGCTTTTTAGGGAGGCTCATAGTTTTCTCTATGTATATCATAGTTATTCCGCGCTTATTGGCACACCTATTTTTAATGTCTCCCATGCGGTGTTGTAATTAACTTCAGAAAATTAAATCAGCTTAGTCGCCTCTCCTTTTAGGTGAGATGTTAGATATTGCATTTTTTCAACAACAATGAAAAAAATGTCATCTATTCAGATCGATGACTTTGACAAATACATCATGAAATGCAGACCATTCGGTGTAAGCATTTTCCAATATTAGTATTTTTACCACAGGAAGTCTTATTATATCTTCACTTTTTGGTTTGAATTTTTTTTCAGAAAGTGCTTCTATTAGGTCTTGAATTTCATCTTTTAAGGCAACATCTAGATCGCTATTAAACAATCCTCGGTCAATCTTCTCATTGGAAGCATGAAGTAAAATTTCTTCTCTTAAAATTTTACCACCAATATAAAAACTCGATATTCTTCGCTGAATGATGTTGAAATTTATGATAATAGCCTCGTAGAGGCCGGTCGTAGAGGCCTTGAGTCGACTGATAAATTTTTTCCACTTAGCGTTTTGGCTGGGCGCAAGCTAGACCCAAGTAGAGGTTCGAAGGACCATGTAGCGCCATATCGTCTATCGCCTGCCGATTTTCAAAAATTATTGGTGTTTAATTAAAAATTAATGATCTATATTTTGGACAAGTACATTTCTTATGATTTTAGTTTATAATCTTTGTAACGTTTCACTAAACTTCTTTAGATTAAAAGTTAAAATGAAATTTCAATGATTCTGAATTAAAATAAAGAAGATAATTGGTAATGTTATAACCAAAAAATTATAGTTTTCGAGAAAAATAAAAATAACTAAAAAAATATTTTACCTTCGATTATAATTAAGTAAAATCAAAAGTTCCGTAAAAGATTATCATATTATGAATTGAAATCCATTGAATTCTATATATTATAAATATAAAGTCACTTCCAATATGAAATTAAAAACTGTTTAGAAATTCTACTATAAAAAGTAATTTGATATAAGATTATTTGAATCAAATAGAAAAGGGATTAATATATAAAATAAAGTGAACAAATAAAATGAATTATCTAAATTATTTAATTTTTGATCTTCATAATAAACTATATATAAATACCATAATAAACTAATAAATTGAAATAAGATACTAAACTTTTATTCTAACATAAAAGTTTAGTATTCATCACAAAATTAATACGATACTACAAAAAATTAAGAAAATTTATAAAGTTAGTAATAAAAAGTTTCATAATGAAAACATAAATTTTCTAAAAATAAATTTACTGAAACATAATTATCCTAAATCATTAATAAATATATAACGTACCAAACCAAAATACTAATACAATCAATAATAATCCTATTACAATAATTAATAATAATTCTATTTCAAACATTAACTTGAATAGAAATGATAATAAAAATTATTTTTCTATACCACATATTAATAAATTATCCAATAAATAAATAACAATTTTTAATGAAGACAAAAATTATTTTACAACTTATAATACTAAAACAATTAAACCTTTATATACACAACTAAAAGACCAATCAATTTATATTCCAATCTTGTTTACAAAATCAATTATTTACATTGTGCAAATTGTTATATTGGAGATACAAAACAATTATTTAATTTATAATCACCAACTAACTTGTAGAACATATAATCAAGTTAATAATGAAAAACAAAATTAGCTTCTCATTTACATTTACATGAAACTGGACACAAATTTGACTTTAATAAAACTACTATATTAGTTAAAGAAATAAATTTAATAAAACGTTTATTTTTAGAAATTATACACATTAATAAAACAATTAACACTTACGAAAATCATGAAATAACAATATAAGTGAAATTTATTATAATCTTTAAAATATAATCCTTTCACACCTACATAAGAACCCTGCTTATATCCTTCAAATAATAATTCTCATTTTCAGTGTTTTATATAAAGACCCTTATTTTCTTATTATAATAATATAATTTCACTTGGAAGTCAAATTAGTTCTTTGCTGTTGGTCATATAATTTTTTAATCTTACAATCAATTACTAATTTTTCTTTCTTATAAATATTCTTTCCATTTTGACAAATATAAAACATATTAATCAGGCATTGTGTCTTTATATGTATAACTAGTAAGTTCCGTCCCAGAATTGCTTGCGATATTTGTAAATATCAACGTATCAACGTATAGTATCAACTCAACGATAGCTATGCTGTCCGCATTGCGGCGGCCATGTACATCAATTGTCAAGGCGATAGGTTGAACGGTGTAGAAGTTGATGTGCTCTGCTATTCGCAAGAATATTTTTGCTAACTTCCTAATTTAATTGGTTTCTGAAATTCGGTTATTTTAATTTTGCTCAATACGACCTCCGATTTTACCCCTTCAAGAGCTGAAAATCAAAATTTCTTCGTACACCTATCTAATGGAATATTCTTACCAAGTTTCAACTTTCTAAGCTAATTGGTGTCAGAAATAGGGTTATTTTGATTCTTGTATTGTACGACTCCCGCATTTAACCCTTCAAAAGCTGAAAAACAAAATTTCATCTTACACGTGTCTAATGGATTTTAACGAAGAATATTCCTGCCAAATTGCAACTTCCTAAGCTAATTGGTTTTTTGAGGTACGGTGATTTTAATGTTTGTATTATACAAAATTTCGTCTTAAACATGTCGAATAGATTCAGCTTAATTTCAAACTTCTCCATTTAACCTTTTCCGAAATAACCTAAAACTCTAACTGCCTTTTTAACACCCTTTGCGGTCGCATTTCGAAAAATCCCCTGTTAGCTTACGTCACGACGAGAAGCCTTTGCCAAATTTTCAAATTTCTAGTTCTAGGGGTCTAGCCTGGGCGTTGATGAGTCAGTCAGAGTATGGGGCGTATCCTTTTATTTATATAGAGAGATATATAGAAACCAAGGGATTTCAATTCATAATATGATAATCTTTTACGGACTTTTTGATTTTACTAAACTATAATCGAACGTAAAATATTTTTTCTTACAATTATTTCATTTTTGCCTAAAAATATCCTTTTTTGATTATAACATTACAAATTGCCTCCTTTATTTCAAGACTCATGCAAATGTTCATTTTAACGTATATCATAAATCTCTACGTCCAAAAAACCTGATGATTACTTTTTACTTAAACTACTATTGGACATAGTTTAGTTCAATATTATTATTGGATTGTGACCCCCACTCGCGAGGTTGTTAATGGGGAGACTTACCGTTAGTCAAAAATAGCACAAACAAATATCTTATTACTTCAGAATGTACTATCCTCCGGAAACGTGGGGCCTTCGGGCCCCAAGTCCATTTAACGTCAGACTGCACGCTAGAGCTGATCTTGATGTTACTCCGGTCCTTAGTGGCTTACTTAGAATACGAGCAGATATGAGTATTATAAGTTGCCCATAGGTTCATGACCTTGCAGGCAGCTAAAATAAATTTATTAATAATTCGTAAAACAGCATTAATGATTCAACAAAACACGTCTATTAATCTTCAAAATATAAACAAAGAAAACAATACACAATTAAATGTTAATTAAGCAAATGTCAAAAAATAGTAGCTCAATAATCACGGTTAAAGAATAATAAATAAAATACAAATAAATGCATTTGCATATACGGGAACTATGTAAAACCGGGGTATACTGGTACCAATGGAGGGTTCTATATTGGAATAATGCTACGGACAATGCTGATTGCAGGAATCTCAGAAACCATTGTACATTATTTAACACCCTGGTCGTACAAAGGTGCGAAGCTTATTGGGTGACTGCAACTAACTTTAACGAGCCAATAGTTAACTACATACACTCTTCTAGGATAGTGAGGTACAGAAGACCAGATAGTTTACTTAACACCCCGATCGTACAAAGGTGTTAAGATTACGGAGCGCCTGTGACTAACACGTGTTGTTCCAATGGTTAGCCACATACACTTTACCCTTTACACTTATTGTAGTGGTACAATAAGTGTAAAGGGAGTCCACTATAGTTCGCTCTGCAGCTATTCTTGGTTGGCGGGTAGTTGCTAGTGGCTGCTGCAGTTGCTTGCTGGAGCTTCGAGATCAAGAATTGAAATATTCTATGCAAGTGCGCCGTATTTATAGGTGTGAGCCGCTACCAGGATTTTTGTTTTGTTATACGGATCTCTACGCAGCCACTCACCCATTAATTATTCCGGGCTACGGTCAACCACACAAATCAGTGAAGCAACAGCAGTATTCACACACCAGCGAGCCAACAAGTATAAACTAATCAATATGACGTGTGTATCAATCCCCTACTTTCATCTATCAACGCTATACGCGTTCATACTATCACGCGGATAGAGCGTGCTTATTATCACACATCTAATGCATTTACGTAGACACCAAAATCAACAAAGAAACCGGCCTCGCTGTTGTTATTATTACATCTTTATTTAATGCGTAATAGTAGCAAAATGTAAAGTATGGTCGATTGCGTATGCGGATGTTATAGTATGTATGGCGAGCAATAGGGAGGATATGAATGAGGTGATTAGGGTGAGTGGAAGGGTATATGGACAGAAGGGGATTGGAAGTGAATGTTGATAAAACAAAAGTGATGGCGTTGAAAGGAGGGGGGAGAAAATGCAGGAGAGATGTGTTTGAACTGGGTGGGAGAAGGATAGAAGTGGTGAAGATATATAAGTACGTAGGTTACATGCTCACACAAAGTGGGTCATGTATTGAGCATATTAGGATGATATCAAAGAAAGCATGGGGAGTGATAGAAAGAATGAGGAAAGTGTGGGAATGGAAATTTGGGGAATCGGTAAAAATGAGGCTATTGATTATGGATGTTTGTGTGAAGAGTGTTTTGATGTATGGAGCGGAGGTGTGGTCGATCTGTGAAAGAGAAATGATAAAGAGAGTGCAAGCTGGATGTATCAAAAGGATTTGAGGTGTAGATAGATCAACGCCATATGAAATAGTGCTAAGTGATACTGGGAAGCATAAATGCTGGGTTACAGGAGTGAAGAAATTGGTGAATTTCGAAAGAAAAGTGTGGATGGATGGGGATTGTAGATTGGTGAAGGAAATTTATATTAAAGGAATGCATGATATGGGAGGGGGTGTAGGAAGGAATAAATGGTAAGAATGTAGAAGGAAAATATATGAAGAAATTCGATGGATGTGTAGATGGGGAGAAAGGATCACGGATGGGAATGGAATGGTGAATCAAGTCGTAATATTGTTGGATATTGAGAGGCAGAAGGGTCATGAAAGGATTAGTGGCAGTAGGATCAATAGCAAATAATGGATAGCAGAGTATCGGGAGAGGGAATAGGGGATATTAGAGTATCTAGTGTCTGGACTAAGCATGAAGGAGAAAAAGTTGCTAGTGAGGTTTAGCTGTCGAAGTGAAGAGCGGGAGAACAGGTGCTGGATGAACGAGCAAGATAGGATATACAGGGTGTGTGGAATGCAAGACGAAACGTGGATGCATTGGATGAGGGAGTGTGTAGGGCTGATTGTGGAAAAGGAAAGAAGGAAGTAAGAGTAGAAGAGAAGGATAGTTTGGGAAGGATAGGTAGGGGGTGGAGCGATTGGAGAGAAACTGAACGTGAAGGAAAGAGGAAATATAGGGCAGGGAGAGATAGGGGTAGGGAGTAAGAAAAGGGAAACTGGTGACAGGGATGAATAATGGGAGAATAGAGATGAAGCAAGAATCGATGAGTTTGGATAAGGTTAGTGTAAAGAAAATTAATGTATGTAGGTGTAGATAGGTAATGGAGAACATGGAAATAGTAAGGGATAAAGAAGTGTGAATGTTTGTGGGATGCGTGTGTAGTATAAAAGGGTGTGAAATGTAGGGGAGAAGGATATGAATAAAAGATGTTGGGAGAGTGAAGGATAGCGGGTGTGCATGAAGTTTTGGATGAAGGGAGTTGTCAATAGAAATCGAGGTATAGGTAAGTCGATGCGAAAGTAAAGGAATGGATGTAGGATTTATGTGATAATGAGTAAGGGATAAGGAAATAGCCTTTCCTTCGTCTAGTACTGAGAATTGTTTTTTGCCTTTTGTTTTAGTTTTAATTTTTGAATTTAAGGTAATTGGGTAAAAGCATAAATAGTTTTTAGTGTTGAGAATAATATTGTGAATTTTGTTGTTATGTTATATTATGTGTTTTATGTGCCAATAAAGGTTTATTATATTACATATATATATATAACCCTTAGCCTGACACATCCGTATTTTAGTAGAATAACAGCCACGGGAGTCTCACGGGAGACTCACGGGAGACTCCCATATGGTTTGAATATTTTTCCAAACTCAGATTAGTTCTATAGTTATAGTTAATTACAATTTCAAATAAAACAACAAAAACTTTTATTGTAGAAAATAGAATCATAATTCTTACAGCTGCATACAAATCTTCTTAAAACTAACACTAATATTTTGTATTAATTCATTCTTCACGTATTTTTTTGGCGTGACTTTTTGACAAATGGGGCTTTTGCAGCAAGTACATACATAAGCTGTCTTCCTTTTCAGTCGTGATGGACATAACTTGCAATATTTTCTGTTAGAGAGCTTCTCTTGAACGCCTTCTGTATTATCAGTATGCTCAAATGGAAGTTGTAAAATGTCACATATTTTAATTTTTAAAGCATGACGTAAATGAATCATTTGTGATCACAAATCATTTGTGATTTGTAATCATTTGTGTCTCTTAAAAATGGCGTTACTAGTGACTTAGTTAAAATTTTTAGAAGATAGAAGTTTTATCTGGGTATTATCTTTGTAGGAACTGAAACGAATATGGCTATTCACACCGCTTATGCCCAGTATAGTAAATAAAATTTTCATTGGCCAACGTCGAGATCTCTTATTTGAAGAATAATTAGCAATTTTTTGGTCTAAGCTGTCCACTCCTCCTTTAGGTTTCTGGTTTCTTAGTGGTGGTATTTATTTCCTTGGAGTGGTGCATCGAAGATACAAGAATTACTGCCCTATGTTTCTTAGGTACGAATGATACCACAATTGTATCAGCTTTAAATCTGAAAAGACTAGTTTCCACTTTTCGGTTTTTGCCTGGTCAAAATTTTTGTGGAATCGCAGCCTTATTTTATTTTAATTGTACCAAAAAAGGTTAGCTTTCATGAATCAGGGGCATAGAAGAAAACCAATTGTCGGCAGTCACATTTCGGTTTGTACCATGTATTGGTTTTGTGAGTCTGATTACTTCCCCTGATGTTGATTGCTTCCCCTGAAAGCAATCAACATCTCATATACGCAGGTGTATACCCCGATAGTGTAGTACTTCTGGCAGTTGACAAAAATTTCTCGAAGATGTTCAAAATGGGAGCTACGGGATCATCAGCCATCCTATCCTTTCTAGTAGTTGGATCATCAAATCTTAGACAAGTCAGAATAATTTCAAATCTACGCCTGTTCATCGTGACATGGAAAATATTTCTCCCCGTTCCATCAGTTGCGTAGAAACTGTCCAAGGATTCCTTTGAACTTTTGAATACTTACGTATAGAAAGCAGCCCCAAAAAAGCGTAAAATTCAGTGATACCAATATCGCGGAAATTGGTATTATCGCTATATTTGTTTGTTGTCTTTTTCTTCTCAAGGCGCACGTTTGTCTACTTTAGTATTACCTGAACAATTCACAAATTAGTAAGCGCCATACATCTGCTGGTTCAGGTTTTGTGCCTAGATCTTTTGCATTTGGTTTAAGACCTGGCAGATTTCTTATTATACCTTATGGAATAAATAATTCAAGATCACAGTGTTAGTTCCAGAAAACAAATACTACAACGTATTGCATACTTACCACTTAGTCCTATTATTTTTTTCGCGTCCGTAGAAGCAAGAATCACTTGATCTATTTTCTGATGCAGACATGTTACCATCATCATCCGAGTCATGTCAACTCATCTCGGATCATGAGTCATGATCACTTTGGATATCGGCATCATCCTGAGCTCCAATCTGAATTTCCGCTCCAATCTGAATCATCGCTATTCATAATTTCTTCAGCAATGATTTCTAATTCTGCCTGGGTCAGTTCCCGGTTCCTATATTGCGAATTATTGGCCATTGGAATTACAAAAACTTAACAAAGCAAAATTTCTTGTAATCAGAAATAGTTATTAAGTCGATATGTAAAGTCTCTCAGACTCTGTGAGCTTTTGCGAGTCTGTAGTAAGCAGTGGTCGGACACAGACTGATGATAGTTTCTGTATGTGTGGCTAATATAACGCTTGAAAGGTACATATGCGCGCGAGATTCAAAATCAAACACTTTTTAAAATATCAAATCGGAAATAACTCATGAAGTCTGGGAGACTCCTTATGTCAGCTTAAGGGTTAAGTTAGAATTTGGAGTGTATGACCTTGATGTCATACATAACAACAATGTACTTTCAGGCGAATTCACTGTTGGTGACAGCCTGGATGGAAAATTATTCGCCTACCTGCGATAAAACTTTTTCAGCAATTTAAGAATTTTTGTTCTTTCAGAATGTTTGACTTCTTGAAAGTTTATTTTTTCTTAGCTTCACTTACGTGCACTTTTATTTAAAGTCTGATGTCTTTTTGAGCTTGAATAAGATTTTGGACAAAAAGGTAGGTGACAATGTAGTCTAAGTAGAATGTTGTTCTGATTTCGGTTTCATGTCCTCTAATGATTCAACAAAATGGTTCTTCATAGCCTTGTAATCTTTTCAGACAGCTTTTACTGCCAACAAACGAGTGTCAAGAATACGACCGATTTTCAAAATTTCTTGCTCCAGACCTGCCAACTTCCAACTGTTTTTCCGGGAGCAGCTGAAGATCTTTATAACATCATCCATGAATATTTTAAAGTGACTAATCCCCACCATTTTCTCTATCGAATCTCGTTCACGGCGAGTTCTAAATTGAAGCGTGGCCAGATGAATAGGTTTGGAAATATTTTTATCACCTGCATAACACAACTGGATACCAAATACATTAGGCTTATGTTTCAAATTTGGTTGTTCAGATATTTTTAAACAATACCAAAATCTTACCTTTAACTTATTATTCTTATTAATATTGGAAGTTATTCTTATTGAAAATTACTCTTATTAAAACTATATCTGTGTACAAATTAGTGGTTTCCTCTTTCAAATAAAGGGAAGAACAAAGGCCTCCTAAATTTTAGAATTAATTAAAATCTCATGTTTAGAATTGTGTGTGACATAACCCACGACTTTCATTTACACTGATTAAATAGATCATGAAAATGTTCCATTTCATGCATGAAACGTTTTATTTCAAGTTGAAGCCCGCTTTAGTTTTAGCCACGTATTTGTAATGTCTACTTTAGAAATTATTTTAATTAGGGGTTTTAGTTTAATCCGGAAAGTTGAAAAAGTTTTAATGAGGATAACCGTGCGCTTCAAAGCAATAGTAATTGTTTTTAAATCAAAACAATTTTAACAGCTAATGAAAATTTTCGAATGATTATTTTTCCTATAGTGTACGTGGAAATTTAATGTAAAATAATAACCTGCCGTATGTTTCATATTTCACTCACGTTTTGAGGATAATAAGTCTTTAAACAATTTGTATTTGATGTGCTGTTGATATACAGGGTGCGACGCTAAAATTCGGACAAATTAAACATTTCTTTTAAGCATTATATTTATTGCGAAAATGGAGAAGTATAGAATTTGTTTTTACTAAATCGTTTATTAGATCATATAAAACACATTAATAATATAACCTCCCTTTGCTTGTATGCACGCCTATATTGTAGCTCTAAAGTTTCGCAGGCCCACTTTAATGAGTCACGAGCCATATTGGCGAATGCCGCTTCATTAGCGGCTCTCAATGATGCAATGTTTGGATGTCTGGACTTGTTAGTGACCCGGCCGACCCATACATACATAGAAGTCCGCATATTTTAACTCTGGGCTGTGGGAGGCCAAAATTCTTTAGACCAAAACATGTCGAGGTTGCTCGACAACCAATTTTGCACCAAATGATTTGTTTGCGCGGGTACACCATCCTGCTGGAAAAAATACGTCTTTTCAGCCGATATAGTTTTCATCCACGGCTTCATCACATTTAGCAGAACACGCAAATCAATTTCTTTTGCGACAATTTCCCCTATGTTAAAAATGCGGTGGCATGACATCACCCTCACTGGATATAACATTTAACACGTGAATATTTGCCGGAAATTTCGTTCGGGAAACAATGTGACACTTTCAGGAGCACGGGCGAGCCTTTTTCGATTGATTTTCGTATTAAGAGTAAAAAGAAAATTGCGTGAGAAAAAACCTAAGGCGTCTGGCAGCATTGTTTCATAACGACCACAAATGCAGGTTACAGCGCTCAACTCGCTTTTTAATTGGCAACTTCGGAAAGCATCTGCTTCACTTTAATTGCATGAGACTTGTAGCGGAGGTCCTCCTCGACGATTGGACGTATAGTTTTTTCACTCACACAATGTAGAATAAAAATTCAAAACTTGGAGTGGTAACACTGTCAGTAGCTCAATTAACAACAGATTACAGTGTAATCAGCTGATCACATAACCTCAAAAACATTGTATATATGGCAGTGAAAACTGGAGTTCTGGAAGTTGTATTTATTAATGGGACTTCAGATGTATAATATCAAGTGATTGAATGTTTCTTTTTCAAAGATTGCTTTATTTTGCTTTTATATTAATTATTTTTATTTTGGGTGTGACATAACAGGAAAAAGATTAAGTGAATAGGATTAGACACAAGAATATCTAGAAATTATCGTACGGATCCTGATCCATATGTGAAGAGGATCCTTCATTCCTCTTCAAAACCATATGTGAAGAGGAATGAAGATGAATTTAAATCTACATTCCAAACCATTAAAAAAGGTAAAAGGTTCAGACAAGCGTCTAAGAACTACAACATCCTATATACCGTGTTACGTCATTTCCAAACTAGGGGGTTGAAAAAACACGTAGGATAGACTACCCTATCAAATGAAGGGAAAGAACTTAGGATTTTACTATGTGCGGAATGGGGTTACTTTTCGACCATTCAACATTGAGATTTTTGTTGAAGGTTATCTGGGCGGACGAGGGAAAACAGTGAAAAAATTCGAGAACAATATGCCTGGGCAAGAATTTGCTATAAGCTTTCTTAAAAGACATAAGAAAAAGTTAAGTTTCAGATTGTCCCAAAACATTAAAATAGCACGAGCATCTATTTCGCACCAAATTCTTAAAGTGTATCTTGACAATTTAAAGGAAGAAACTGATGATGTGACAACAGCTTTGATGAGACAAATCTTACCTACGATCCTGGGCGGCCTAAGATAATTGTCAAAAGGGGCTGTAAATATCCAGCGCGAGTAATCAACAGCTCATAGTCTGCCATATAAATAGTGCTTGCAGCTGCAGCTAATGGATATTTGTTGCATACATATGTAGTGTATAAGACAAAACATCTGTATAACACATGGAGGCAAAATGCACCAAAGGATCTCACTTCAATCGAAGTGTGCCCGGATGTCTCTCCAGTTTGATAATGAATGCTTCGATGATTGGATAGAAACTGTGTCTTATTCTAATAAGGTGAATGAACCTAAGATTCTCATTGGAGACAATCTTACTGATGTAAATTTGTTGTGTTGCACTGTTTCTACGAACCCAAAAATTAGTTTTGACTGTAAGATAAGGTTTTTGATGACCGACAATTGTATCTAATTCTTTCAAAAGCAATCACGCGTTAACGAACCATAGAGGAGAGAGGAAGAAAGAGGAAGGTAGCGTGTTAGGAAGAGACAATAAGAGAGAGGAACATAGAGTATGCTGCATCAGATATAGAAAGAGAGGAACAAACATATAGATAAAGGGAGGAACATAACACTGGAAGTACATCGCAGAGCATACGTTATCTAGTGTTGAATTGCCGGCTGTTGTCATCAAACATTCCAGTTACAAAAATACCTAGTAACATAACCTCAAATTCAAAGAGCCCCCACCACAGAACCAAGAAATCCAGCAATGGAGAATGATTCAACCTGCAGGCCCCGGGGCATCCCTTGAACTGCCCCAGCGAGCAAACTCTGCCAGCCCAACTCTACTAGCCTAAAATTCACATTTCCCGCCACACTAGAAAACATCGAGTCTCTGTACCATGTTTCAAACCGCATACCGGAAGCTAGCTGTCGACTGCCATCTTTGATTTTCAAATGACATATGTCAAAGCACTAAACTATTTATGCTAGACCCCATAATACCGCTCTGCGAAATGAGTACTATTTTAGAGTGATTTAGGAACAGATCTTGGCGGGACGGGCCGTATGGGCGGTCGGCTACTACTCTGGCAACACTGACAAAATGATTCATAATATTCTTTATGATATAATCAATGTATTTTTCCTTCTCCTACGCTCCCCCTTTTTCCTCTTATCCCCATTTATCCCAACTTATCCCCATTACCCTAACTCTTCTTCACTTATCCCTGTTATCCCAGTATCCCGAGTTATCCATATTAATTAACCCTACTCACCTCTATTCACCCCTATTATCCCAAGTCTATTATCAACAATCACCCCTATTATCAAAACCTATCTCTACTTTCCCCCTTGCCCTACTTTCACATCCCGAATTCCCCACCTTCCCGTTACCTACCTTCTCTTATGTTCCTCTCCTCGTCCCACGCTATCTTCTGCCCAGGCAACTCGTTCACTGCACGTGTGCTTGCTTGGGTTGCTTGATCATCGGCTGTCTGTCTGGCCCAGGTGACCCTTTACGTACTTATGTATAGTTAAACTTTTATATTCAAGTATAAGAAAATAGTATGACGGACCAGCCTATAAATTTTTGCGGAGTACAATCAAGCTAATGTACTATTTTAATATTTTCATGTTGAAAATAACTATTTTTTTTTTTGAAATTATATAACCAATACATAAAAAAATTAACTTTAATAAGAAATTCAAAGTATAACGTTTTAGTCCTTTTACGTACCAAGCAATATTTCATACAAGTTTTTAAATTAAAACTGCATTCGAAGTTTGCACGTTCAAACTTTTTTATATGAAAATAAGTTTTCTTATTGCATATTCAAAATAAGTTATGAAGAAAAATACAAACAAGTGAATTCGATAATACGATTTTCTGTTGATGCCCTTTCGAGGAGGGTACGTAAATCGCATTACGTTTCAAAACCAATTATTTATAATAGAAATACACAACATAATAAAACATATATTCTGCCAGACAAGATAAACCTTTTTCAAGAAATTTTTTTCTTTGTCTAAAATGAGAAAGAAGTCAGTATTTTTCACTACCTGCGAGTAATCGAGAAAATGGGTTACTACGTAAGGTATACAAAGTACGCTTTTGCCGTACTTAAGCTTTTAATCTGTCGTTTCCTTACAGATACATAGGAAATATCTTTAACATATTATTTAATGGTTTAATGTTATCCATTTTCCATTCTCTTATGATGCATCATTCGTACGTAAACTATGTCTGTATACCAGCGTTTATGCCTGAGGGACAAGTACTAACTTTCTCTCTCAGGCATAAACGCTGGTATACAGACGTCAAATATCCCCACTTCCAGTGCAATGCGAACAAATGTGATATTAAGAAAATAGTTAATTTGTTCCCTGTTTCATTTCTAGCGAAACTATTTATTTCATGTGTGGATATTTTTCCAACATTTTATTCGAATTAGATATACGGTATTAAATGCTATATGTAATATAGAAGCAATAAGAAAACAAATATAACATTAAGAAATGTTAATTCATATCAAACTGAGCCA
>WYDF02323288.1:0-14311 GCA_009867245.2 Adranes taylori
CGAAGGTCACGAGGAAGATCTCCAACCCGATGGGTAGACGGAATCACAAGCTTGACTGGACATTCTCTGCACGTGGCTACAGAACTAGCCCAGAGCAGAGAGGAGAGGAAAATTGCTACAAAAATGGTAGAAGCATAGTGCCACCAAACCCTTGTGAGAGTAATAGGACCGAGGAGAGAGAGAGAGAGAGAGAGAGAGATACGCCACACAAAACTTTCAAGAGCGTTACAAGGTCACCGTTGAAATTAGTAAACTTTGAAGTTCAATAATTGTGAATTTATTTAGTTTTGTTGTGCATTATATTGTTAGCGTAGGTTATTAAATATGTTTTTTAACTTTATCTGCTTTGATGAATACGGTTAGCCAAAATTCATGTGTGAAACTTGTATAAGACATTGACCTGGTGTAACTGAACGATTAGGGAAAGCACAATAAACCGTTTGGATGCAGTGCTATGGAGCAGTATTCCGCAGACAGATCTTGGTGATAATAATAATAATAGAAAGAACATGACATGGAATGCAATATACTTAACTATATAAATTATGAAAGCAGCAAGATCTGTAAAGCGCACAAGAAAACACAATTAGTACCAGCTATGCGTTTCCAGGATGTATGAGAAGGAGAAAGATAATTAAATGTAAGACTATGAAATTGAAATCCACCATGAACGGGAATGTACCTACTAACGATTACTGAAACCAAAGGCGTTGTCCATAACCCCATTCATCTAACAAAATAGTAAAATCTACAAAGGAAATAACTTCTATAGGAGCAAAAGGGTAAATTGCTTGCTTAATTTTTGCCGAACAATAGCGTTCTCAGCATATATTTTAATTTAGTTGACTCACCAGAAGCTATAGGCTTGTACGAAGCTACAACCCAGAAACATTTACGGTTTCCTTTTCCGTATAGAGCCCTCTGGTTTACTCTATTGATTGATGAACTTTCCATATTTCTATAAGTAGTTCTAATATGAATTGTTTTGAAGTTTTTGAGATTTCTAAGCACTTCTAAGCATTAACGACATTTCTCAATTAGTGGCAAAATATGTTCTAGTGGGTAAACTATTGCCTTCAGTTTCATTTAGTTCCATTCTAATACTTTACGTACTTTCAATACTCATGTGTTATTCTAAATGATAAAGTTCAACAAATTTTTATTTTACATTTATTCGCTGCAAGCACTGTTCGGTTCTATATCACTGTGTACGGGCTGGTTCACTCTATAGTCCTGGAAGTTTCGTATTGCGTTCCTAGCTCCATTCTTCTGATATTGGCGGCATTTGCTTATTACACTATACAAATAAATCAGCATTCAGAGAAAATTCTTGAGTTATAGAATGTTTTATAGATACGATCATAAGGATATCTATAAAGCTTACGTCTTGTTTTATTTATAAGTAACATTTAATTAAACGGAACGGTAAAATGTTAAATTAGAAAATAAAAGGTAGGCCGATTCTTACGTCTACAATATATATATTTTTTATTTTTCGTAAAGCAATATATTTTTAACGACTCATTTCTGCTTAAAAGGTTGGGATGTTGAACGATTTAAAGTTAATACGATAGGTGGAGACAATACGAATAAAAAAAATATATATAAAGGTACGAGAGAAATAGGTACACACTCAGCAATATGTACCTACATATATACATGTGCAAGCACGTAGAAAACTATAAAAGAAGAGGAGGACATATAAGAACAAAAACGAATGATTTTTAATTATCGGATAATCGATTAAAAAAATAATACATTGTTAATAACACATCGAGAACCTATTAACGTTAACAGAGAACCCGTTTCGCATAAATCCCTCGACAAATCAAATGCTTAAATCATTTTCCCACCGCATACGGGATTATTTGGAGCTTACGTTTTTATTTGAATGCATTTATCTACAAGATTATATCATAAAGTCTTTCACCTTTAAACACTACCCTGGTACACATATTAAGCTATTTTATTGAATATATAGTTTGCAGAGAGGCTCTAAATGCTCGATAGTTTGCAACTTCCTGTCCAAGAAAGCGCCCAGAAGAGGATATACGCTGTAAATAATATTAGCGTTAGAGCAGACTACGTCAGAGAATGATTACTTATTACAAGTCAATCAGAAAGACAATCAATCAAAGGTATGACGCAACAATTTGATTTACCACGGTATGGTGCAAAAGAACGCTTGTCCTTCATGTTATAAAGTCTGATGTAGTTTGTATGCATCCATATTTCTGGGGAGTATTCATTCTCTCAACAATTTAATCAGAACACCTTCCGTTCACCAGAAAATTTAGTTTTACTAAACAGGAAGAAGTCAGGCGGAGTCCTATTAGGTGAATAGAGAAGTTGAAGAAACGTACCAAGTACAATAGCAATGTCATCTAAAGTTAATTGCAACTAATAAGAGACTGTAGTTAGAAACGAGAGAGGAAACAAGAATCATATATAAAAGTCATATGGCAGTGCTTGTACAGAGTGCTAGTTTGGTAGGATCTAGATATGAATGGTGGAAATTTCCAAGGAAATTTCTTTGAGTTAGACGGGATGTAACCAGCTTTGTTCAACTTGGTTGAAAATAAAACTTAAATGCAGAATATTAGCCGATTTCTATGCTGTCTAGGCTAGGCAATACAAGAAAAGTTAATTTACTAATAAATTATAAGATAGTCAATAAAATAAACTGTCTTAAGCCAACAACAAACCAAGAGCGATATACAGATAGGAAAGTTGTAGATGTTATATTATCTAATTGAGTTGTTCTTTTAAGCAATTCAAAATGCTTATTCCATTTGATACATATTTCTGTCAATCTATGGGTTGCACTAAACTGAAGATCAGTTCATCTTTCGTAAAAACCGACTCGATGGAAGATTTCAATGAATGTATTAATAATTTGTGGAGTAATCCCGCTCGCATCCTCTGCAAACCGCTGACGCAAGACTACATTATCTTGAGGTTGTTTTGCTAACGCATATATTCCTATAGTAGTTTCAGTCGCGATTGTTGGCAATCGTTAGTTGATTGTTACAAGCAAAGTAAATGACGTAGAATCTATTGCCTATGGGGACGAAAATTTCCACCAAATTTTTGAAGATTTCGTTCATTCGAAACATGCAGAACAATGAAACTGGCACATATATACCGAGCCTAAACAAAGAAGACATGTATAACGTCAAACCTTAATTCAAAATAATATTAGCAACATTTTATGTGGATCTGGAGAAATTGAAAACGACAATTGTGATAAGGAATTGGTAATTCTTTGACATTAACGCTGTACATCTAGCTGCTATGAATTAAAAAAAGAAGGTACTAACTGCACGAAAAAACAAACTCTTTTAATAACATATAAAGCCACCATCACTTATGGCGTAACTAATGGCCACAACTAGTGAAGCCACCGAATTGAGCGGACATTAATTCTTGACCCTTAGTTATGTCACTACTCTGAACAACTAGGTTGTTGTGATGGCGTTGTATAATTGAGGAAATGGCACCAAACGATGGTTTGCTTCCTCTTCCTTTTTTATTTAAAAGGAGGAAAAGTAAGAGAGTGAAAATTTATATGCTTACCTCCAATTCTTGCTTCAAGAGAAGGTTTTACTATAGGTTATTTAATAAATTTTGTACTGACAATTGTAATTTTTTCTTCATATTTTCGCTTGTCGTGAGCATGGCCTTGACATGGTCGAGAGACTTTGGCGCGTCGAAGAAGGCATACGTGACCTCGTCGAGAAAGTACAGCATTTGAAATCTCTTCCCAACTTTGTCCAACGTCGAGACCGACGTGTAGTGATTACCGTTGATGTTGACGTTAAATAGGGCAATCTTCTAAATCTTGTGAGAAAGTGTGTGCAAGATTTTCTGCCCGCTTTTCTCAATAGCCTACAAGACCTCTGCAAGTATTCTGTCGACTCCTACTGCTTTACCTTCTCTTAATTTGTCAATTGCGACTTTCACTTCATCTAACAGTATATCCGGTTCCTCCTCATGATCCCCAGGTTTCCACAAATAGCATTTGGGTCAGTATACAGATTGCCATAGTCATATTTCCACACCGATGCAATTTGGTCTGGTTCTGTATTCAATCAATCATGTTGATCTTTATTTGCCCAATGGTCGGTGTGAGTAATAGAATGTATTTTCTTGAACAGGTCTTCGGATTTATTTGTATCCGAGTAACTCTGAATTTCTAGACAAACGTTAACTAGATATTTAATTTTGTCTATGCGCGCAGCAGCATGCATCTCCCGACTCAACGACCAGTACAATTCCCGATCTACACTGCTGAGAAGGATTTCACGTTCCTTCGTTCCCATATGATGTATATTGTTTTCGTTGATAACCAGGGTGTATAATAGTATTTTGCTCTTCTTGAGGTGTTTCTTCTAAAGTTGTGGCTACAGACTTTCTCATAGCCTGCCATATAGCTTCAGTATTTATCGTTTGAAGTTTTCGAGCTGGGGTTTGATTTCGCGAATGACATTATTGTTAAAAACTGTAAGGATTATTGTTGAAAACTGTAACCTCGTCAGGATAGGATGAGGCGTTCTCCTCTGACGTTCCGTGACCCTATAGTAAATTTTTTCACTGCTCGGCGAATATTATCATCGTTCGCAATGGAACCGTTTTCAATTATTGCCTTCGTCATCACCATCATGAATGGGAGCATAGAGTGCCACAATGTTTAGGGCAAACGGCTTCGTATAAAGCATCAAAGACATTGCTCATTCATTAGTCGATTTATAGCCAAAAGCAGAAACAGATAGGAGTAATGAACACAAAAACCTGACGGAGGTTAGAGTATTTTGGTTATGTGATACTAAATGCGCTTCTGTAAAACAGCATTCAGGATAAAATTACAGGGTGTCGGAGCCAGGGAAGAAGAAGAACGTTATAGTTGGAGCACTTGAGACAATGGTTCAACCTATCTAAGAATACATTCCAAGATGTGCAGATTTCCAACGTCGTAGAAGAATTTGAAGCCTCCAGGTCATGTACAACCGATTCCTGTAGGTGTACCGTTTCAACAAATAGGAACAGATTTACTAGGTCCAATAAGATAAACAACATCAGGAAAATATATAATTGTGGCAGTCACAAATTTTGCTACAAGATTTCTAGAAGCCAAAGCTTTATCTTCAGGAAAATTGGACCAAGTAACGAATTTTTTATTAGAAAACATAATCACGAGACATTGATGCTCAGAGAGATTATTATCAGCTAGAGGGAAAACATTTCAATCAGAAATGGTAACAGAATTTGAAAAAATATTGGGTGGAATAAATTTATATACTACGGCGTATAGACCCAGTTGTAACGTGTTAAACGAAAGATTTAATAAAACTTTATCATATGTTATCTTTACATACAGCAACAGATCAATCAGGTTTCTTTTTACACATGTACTAATAGATGTACTATCAGGGATATATCTAATAGTACATTGTATATAGTTTTAAACGAAGTGACTGGGACACAAAGATTCGCAGATGTATTAGTATCTTAGACTAATACTCTACGTGAAAAATAACGGCCCGACTGGTGGCAACACCAAAAGATGTGGCCCGACCAGTTGCCTTGGCAAACCATCAGCTCGGCAACAAATTTTCGTAACGCAACCAAATACTGCTGTCTAATAGATTTCATTTACTTAAATGTTCCAAGCCGTGCTGAGTCAGAAATGGATCAACATGGTTACACCACCAATGGCTAATAATGACTTAAGTGCATCGATGCAATAATATTGTGTATATATCTAAAATTACTCAGCACAATATTTACATAATTTTATGACAGATGAATGATATTATTTCTTTTATGTAGCAAGCCAGAAGGTCTAATCACTCAAAGATCTCATTTTAGAACGTAGCAAATATAATTCGGTTGCTATATAAAGTAGTTATGCCTAAACTGGTAGTTTTTTCAGATACTCATGCACAGTGCAGTTGGAAACGGCATGGCGAGATCGTGGAACAGGTGACGTCTGTGATATACTTGGAATGAAGCATGGAATGAAGATACTCAATGACGGCGCTTTTAATTTTTGGACGTCTGCGGCGTCCAAAAATTTTTATTCAGTTGGTGTGTATTCCCTGGTGTAGAGGTCCTGGAAGATAAAGCTCCCGGGAGGCTATTGCGCTGGTGTAGAAGTCCTGGAAGGCCAGACAGAAAACAAATCTAAGTGAGGAAACTGCAATGCCTGGCTCACACCATACAAGGAGGGCAAGATGAGATTCCTGGCTTGATAATAGAAGGAATAATATGAGAGAAAAGATTAGTTGGATGAAACACAGATCATGGTTGATTCATCTACGAAGATGGCATTTGCGGACGTCAATAAAAATTTTCTCGATTTTGGATTTGTCGCCAGCAATCGTACGGATTCTTAAAAAAAGAAGATCTTATAAATTGTTTTCATATTATAGTTGTGTTATCAGCTCCTTATAAAAATAAAACGTTATGCTACAGTAATTTGCAGAAACCAAGCAACCAGTTTGAACTGATTAGGAAATCTTATTAAAGATAAATGACACCATTTCTTTTATATTAGTAAACAAATCACACTGTAAACAGAATATATGATTGCACATATTTAAAACACACTGATTCAATATTAAAAAGAGAAGTCCCACTTTCTATCCACTTCGGTGCTCCGCTATAATTATAGACCAGCGCTGAGAATTGTTATTAAAGTTCACAAGTTCGGATATGAAGTCTCTCAACTATAGATAGCGTGTAGTGCACTGTGAATACTCAACGAATCTGTAATGTGTAAAACATGCGGTTCAACGCGTAAACAGCGCTCGTTCGACGTACTATCAGCCCCGGACTATTCGAACTTTATTGGGGAACGCCTACCTATTTGAAATATGATTTACTACCATCCGACCTACCTATATAAAATGTGGAGAAAGAGTGCGCAGACACGAGATCGAGCTAAATAGTTTTTATCGAAAATAATCGCTATCATATGAGAGACATTACTTTTATTTTTAATTGTAATTGTTGGTAATTAACTTTTTGGATTAAGCCCAAAATACAAGGAAGCTGTCTCTTGTGGTTGTTGTATGAAAACAAATTTATCAGACCGATAACAATATTGATTCAATAAAACAGTAAACTTGATTTCTAAAAGCATAGATAAGGATATCTATCCCATAAGTTTCCAACGAATAAAGCTTTCTGCGAGATAAAACTTTCAGTAAGAAGACGTCTACAAAGCTCTTGAAATATGGTGTTACCGCCCCACATGCTTAGCATATGCATATTACCCAGGATACAGTTATGAATTGAATGTAAAAGCGTTTTTAATTTTGAGTTAGTGTAAAGAGTTTGATTGTTGTGAGTACCCACATTTTTTTTCCTAACCTTTATTTCGCCAACATGGCCATTATTTTTTGTCCATGAGAGGTAAGCCTTGATCGCTCAGGGGGTTATTGAATTGCCAGGGTGATATGTGTTTTTTGTTGATTACATTTCACATTTTCCGTACTCTTGCGGATATCATCTTTTGGAAGGCTTTGCCTGAGCTTTTCTCTATCGGCTCCTATCATTTCTATTACATTTTCTGGAGGGCTTCTGCCGTCTTTGTGTTCGTAAAGGCGCACTGGGCATCTAGTATCTTTCTGCAAAGTTTGTAGTCCGTTATCATAAATTTTCCTTTTGCTTTTCATGGCCATAAAGTCATATTTATACCCATATCGTTCCCGTGCATCAGCTCAGGCCTCAGTATTGTATTAATTAATGTACTTCTCGCTCTCAGTGAGCTTTTTGTGTCGTATTTGAGGATTCAATACATTTTTAATGCTGATGGCAGTTCTATGTGTTCCGTACTCTTTAGATGTTGCACAAAAGCCAACTTTTCGTTAAAAATGACACCGAAATAAGTGGCCTGCTCTCTTAGCGGTTATATTCTTTCCCAATGAGTTCACTGGGTGCTTTAAGTAGTTGCATTTTTGAAACATCTTCATTTCTGTTTTCTGGCTGTTGATTTTAACTTTCCAGCAGTCTTCGCAGAAATTGCCTATTCTTTCTAGGAACTTTTCTGGCTTGTTTTTTTTTTACATTTCCGGATTTTGATGATATGTTAATATGTTACTACGACTGTGTCATCCGCAAATTGTAATAACTTGGCTTGATCTATCTATGTGCTGGAATTTCGGCATGTTACAAACTAATATATTAAATAGCAGGGGTGATGAAGAAGAGCCTTGTGGCACCCATTCCTCTCTGCCTTTTTTGTGGAGAATATGTTGTTGCCATATTTTATCAGCCCCAAAATTTTTGTACTATTTTTGTTAGTACTATTTTTGCGTATTTTTGTTAGTTCTAGCGGAAGCTTTAGAGCCCACACTTTGAACATTAGTTCGTCTTGCCAAAGCGGATCATATGCTTTCCCAATGTCAAGCATTGTCGCGTACACAGTTTGACACCGCCTTCTTGCTTCGCTTATGATTTTTTCCAGATTTGCCACTTGCTGTATAATTGCTAATATCTATGTGTACCCTAGCTGCTCCTGTGGAATTATATTTTCGTCTTTTTTCTGTATTGTGGTTAAAATTGCATGTTTCTGCTTTTGCGAAAAATGGCTAAAAATTTACATTTTATTGATGATATCTGCTATATGCTTTGTTATGTCCTCCACGAGCAATCTCAATGTCATATTCGATATTTCGTCTTCTCTCGGTGCTTTTTTCGGGTTCAAGTTTTTAACTATGTTTAGAACATCTGTATTTGACATCTCTTCATATTCTGTAAAACCCGAAAATCTTTGAAGTTTCTATGGCCAATTTTGTGTCAGGTTATATGTCATAAGTGTTTTGGAACTGACATTGGAAGCGATCGGCGCACGTTTCTGCTTTTTGTTTGTCGCCATATATGTATGTCTCATCTACGTCGCGAATTGTATTATTATCCTTTGCTTTCTTTCTAATTTATTTAAATAAATTCCAAAACTGGTTTTCACATTCCGCACACGCCAATTGAGAATTCTCATTGGCTTTTTCTTTTTTCGCTCAACAATTCATCAGTATGTTTAAGGCATGCTTGTCATGCGCGCTCAGGATTTAATTTCTACGTTTTCTTTGATAATGTCTGTGAAGTTTTCTATCGCCTCGCATATTTCATCAGGGTCTTGAATGTTTTCAATGAATTCGAAACCTTGGATTTGGATTATATCCTCTTCGTACCTCCTTTAATTTCTTCCCATGTGCTATTTTGGATATTGCGTGAACTTTCCGGTTTCTGCTATAACAGGATGATGGTTCGATTATAGAGTGTATTTTGTGTCTATCTTCCACTCTCTTTCTATGTTATGACTGACGAAAAGGTCATTTATATCTCCTCTGTGCCTAAGAATTAACGGCAGTGATGTTGTCTTATTTGGTTCTAGTATTTGTGTTCGGCTAAGTGCTTTTGCTATTTGGAACAAGCTTTTTCCAGCTTTTCGCGTTTAAGTCTCCTCCTGCGATCGTTTTACCAAGTTAGAATATTTGCTGTACGTCAGCATTCGTTATTATAGAATCTGACCGACAGTATAATGATACGAATTCCATTTTGTGTTTCCAATGTTGCTGATTCTATATTTGTTGCATTCAATTAAATTTGCTTGCTGTTATAATTTGCTTTGATTAGGATTGCAACCCCACCCCCGCTACTGGCTGGGCGATCTGTGCTATATCCTGATATTTTAATTCTGACTCTTTTTGATAGTTGGTCTCACTGATTAGCATTACTCTAATTCCGGCTTCTTGTTGAAGGTTTTTAATTCTGGAATTTTATTTTTAATTCTATTGGCGGCGTTCCATGTGTATATTTTTAATTTAGACAAACTCTATTTGGGTTCATTACTGCTTCAATGATTCCTAGGACTGACTGATTTTATTGCTGGACTCATCAGTATTATTTGCGTTTGTTGTTTTTTGACGTTGCGCTTTTTGTGCTAGCTAACATTTGGCTCTACTTTCATTTCTTATAAGCAAGCCTTTTTGTGTTGAACTCGTTGTTGTATTACATAGTATGGACTTTACTACAGCTCCAGTCACTGGCTCTGTGGTTGCCTCCGCTATTTGCACAGATAATTAGTCCATTTTTTCTTTTACACTTCTAGGAGAAGTGAAATTTTTGCATATTGACTCGAAATTGTACGTGACCGTAGTTCTGGCGCTTGAAATATTGTTAGGAGCGCGTCGGCATTTTTTCTTGTTCTATGGAATCTGCCATGTGAAGTACCCTATTAACGTCGATCGTTCTTTTTCCTTGCTCTGATTTTCTTGTGTTTATCAAAACCATTGGCAATTTCTTATTCTTATTTCCTAGCCGAATCACGGAGTTTACATGGAGTGCCTGCTCTACAAAGTCTACCTGCTCTACAAGGTCAACTCGTACACCAATCAATACCACCTGGAGTTCTTTCTCTACGGCAAGTTAATATATATGAAAAGACACACCCATCCCTTCTAGCAGCTTTCTAGTTCTCCAGAACCCTTCTGTATCTTTGGTATACAGTTTCAATTCTTCTCTAAAATATTTCGCAGAATCCAACTCTATTATGTTCATGTCCATGTATTTTCTTATCTCACTATAATTTTCGTGTTGATGGATTATTATTGGAGGTGACTTTCTACGGTTTCAGAGCTCTTCTGACTGATTTGTAATTCCTGTCGAGAACGTAGAATCAGTTCATTTTCTTGAAAGACATTAATATATATTTCTTCTCCATTTTGGCTTAAGATCTCATATAAATATATTATGGGAGTTGTACCATATGTTGTGACTTGTTAAGCCAACTAAAGTCTTCCTATCAGTTATGCATTCTTTCGCAAATGGTAAGAGAGAAAAGTTAGATTAACAACATTAGAGAGGAGAAAAGAGGCGAGGTCATGTGATGCAAAACGGTAAATACCACTTGATTTTGCTGGGTAACACTAAAAGTGAAAAAGGTCTGGGTGGAAGATAAGTTTCTTCACTGAAAAATGGCAGACAATGTACCGTAATGATATTTGTTCCATTATTCCGCCCAGCCGTCAACAAAGTTATGTGAACAAAGTAATGTAGACAATTGTGATGGCTAACATCCAAAGAAGGTGAACACCAGGAAAGGGAGTCCTATTTATTCCAACAACGAAAACGCAATGGGAGCGTTTAGAGAAAATTCGAGAGCGAAGCGCTGCAGTTCCGCGCTGCAGTAACGTGATATTATTCCCTTTATAATTTCAACAATGTCTCACTCAACGGATTTAAATAAAGAAGTCTAACCAAGTTTTAATAGAGGTGTCTAACCAAGTTTTAAGTCTAACCAAGTTTTAATAGCAAAACCAAATTGGATAGACGTTTAATACATTTTAGTCTTGAAGATGAATTTTTTATTTCTTCTTCTGTAGTGTACTAAAATCCAAAATTGGTGAGTACTTTCCATTTTCCATTATTATTAATTATTACTTACTTACCCCCATTCGCTTTTAAAAAGTTAAGTTTTTTTAAGTACTAAAAATCCATTTCCATATTTTTCAGGTTTTGTGC
This sequence comes from Adranes taylori, assembly GCA_009867245.2. Lineage (NCBI taxonomy): Eukaryota > Metazoa > Arthropoda > Insecta > Coleoptera > Staphylinidae > Adranes > Adranes taylori. The sequence continues at coordinate 11,527 of WYDF02323288.1, forward strand.
ATTTGTTTTTAAATCTACTATCCTCTGCACTTATATTTTCGCTGTTTTTTTGCAAATATCCTTCTTGTAATATTGTTGTTCCAAATTATGGAACATATCTGGCTTGGAGCTACTTTTTGAAGCAGTTTTTCCCTTTCCATATTTTTCGCTTAATTATCCCACCATTTAATCCAATTGATTATCACCATTTGATTTCCTCACCATTTCCTCAATAGTACCTTGCTGGAACAATGGGGCTTTAGTCGCCATTAAATCAGCGAGGTGATTTCTGCTATTTCTTTGCAGGTTCTCTACTTGACATGTATATTCCTAATTACTTGTATGTTTGATAATAGTTTCAAGGCGCTGCATCTCCCAACATAGACACATAACTTTCAACATAGTTAGTTTGCAGATCAAATACCATATAATCTTCATTAAGATTTCTCAGCATACAAAATGCGAGAATAATGGTGCCAATGGCTGAACTCTTACAAACGCTTCCTGTAGACGTCTTCAAGCTTTTAATATTTGGTGATACCTCCACGCATGCCTTGTATATCTTGGATTCATCATATAACCAATCATACAGATTTGAAATAATTGTAGGAAGTTTTGGAAATATTAACAAAAGTAGAGATGGGAAAAGAGATGAGTCATATGATGCGGAACGATAAATACCGCCCACGCTTACAGCAACTGATTTTGTAGTGTAAGAGGCATAGGTGAAAGATGAATTTTTTGTCTGAAAAATTCCAGGCAATGGACCGGAATGATATCTGTCCTATTATTCCATCAGCCCCCAATATAGTCACTTGGACTATTTTGATCGCTTATTTCCACAAAGGCCAGGCGAGGTAGTTCTATTTGCTTCAGTAATGGATACGTAGAGGGAGCGTTTAGAGAAGAATTCCAAGTAAAGGGCTACAGCTTGGCGCTACAGTAAACTGATATTATTCCCTTTATAGCCACAACCATTTCCCACTAAACGGATTTGTTACTGAATTTTTACTTACCAAAGCAAGATCGTAATTTTTGCTTTTAATTTATTCTGTGTGTAATGTAAAAAATGCACATCACATGAGTTCCCACGATTTGGGTAAGAAATTAGCAGGTCTTAAATAATATGATAATAAAGTACTCAAATTCATATATAGATAACACCTACACCGATATACGCAATAACGAGGTTATATAATTTGATTTATTGTTATTAATATTTATAATGTCATATACGTGACTCAAATTTGCAATTTTAATTTACTAACTGTATAGCTTCTATTTATAATTCAAAATTATTAAAATAATACCATTATCATCTTAAATTATTAGAATAACATATAATAGTAACGAACTACTGATAATTTGATTTCAGATATTATTTTGTTTTTCTCTTTCCATTACAATTTTGGAATAACACCTACTTACTTAAAAATTCGTATTATTGCGATAAAGTAAATACTACTTACATATCCTTTTAATTTTTTTACTTTATTTTTACATTTAAGTTTTACAATGAATAAATAATTGTGGTAACATCTTTTAAAATTGGACTAAAATCTTTGATGTAAAGAAAAAAATTTGATTGACAAATAAATCGATGTCAAGAACTTTAGGAGATTCTATTAATTGCTGTTAAAAAATATGTTGCAATAACAAAAATTGACCGAGAAGTTTAACTATATATCGTTTCTTCAAGTGCTCTGATACTAATTAATTTAATTTGATTGCTATTTGAAGTGCTATGTCATTATAGTACTAAATAAAAACGTATAGCTGATCCATTAAAATTAATATTTATGTAATATAATTCTGTGTATCATCTGTAGGAAGCTAGTATTTGTAAAAAATAACGTAATAGCAGTAAGCAGCAGGTGAGTAGATAAATTTGTTTCGTTGTATTTAGGCACCCGACTAACCAGGGGGCTGACTGTTGTATTCTTGTGTGCTTCACCTGTCTGTTTCATCTTACTTGCTGCATAGAACATTCTTAAATATGTTCATAAATAATGCGTTAGGGCAGTCAGTGACTTCATCGAATATACTATACTCTCTTAATAACTACTTCCGGGCAGATGGCAACAAGTACATATAATTTTTTTTTTAGATCATTCAAATTACGTGAACATCATATGTAATTCCATCAATTAATTTTGATAATGGTAACTCGCATAATGAAGAATCAATGGTCATTAATATTTCTAGTGACAAACTATCGATACAGACATGGACGCCCCTATCGTTGTTGGTGTCATGGCCAAGCAAAACATTTTAAATAAAATTTTCACTAATTTTTCACAAAAAAAAATCTCACAATCTTAGCAAATAAAGATTGTGTCGACCAGTTACCTGTCTACCTGTCTAACCTGTAACCTGTCTGTGGCAACCTGTAACATGTCTCGAGTGACTTAAGTACTCATCGTCAGGACTTGGAAAGCGATAGATTTAAGGCATATTTAAGTACAATCGATTCCGCTTAATTGGGACACATCTGGAGTAGTATATTTTGGCCCGTGCATGACTTCAACAACGATTTGTAAAATATTAATTTTGTTACCAATTTCCTTTGCTGTAATCCTCTTTTGAGTAGATTTTCATTTAGCGAATTGACTCCAGTGTAATGAACGAATGTATTTAACGAACATGGCACAAGACCAAACTAACAAGTTTTCATGGTGGCGTATACAGCTGCTGCACACATGTGCAGGAGGAAGAGGAGGGAGTGGGAAGCTAATAAGATTGCGTAGATTGAGCAACATGATGATTAGGGACGGAAATTGAAACCTTGTCACTGAACCTAGTAAAG
>WYDF02323299.1:0-14311 GCA_009867245.2 Adranes taylori
ACACCTGACGTAGTTCCCATCCTGCAGATATCCCCTGTATTTTAACACATTGTATCATGTACTATCAACAATATAAATCAATGTTCTCGTGCAATTATCTGGGAGTATAACCAACCTATTAGTGTTCGTGCTCCAGATAACTCCAACTATTAGAAACCCAATATGAAATAAATGTTTGCTTAGGGATATCTAGGAGTGTAGAAGCCGTGGATGTTATTCTGTAGATACCCCCGTTAGCAATAGAAATATGATATGAACGTTAAGGTTCATTAAAGTTAAATTATCTGGGAATATTGTCACCGTAGGGCATATCCTCCAGATATCTCCACTGGTTTGAAAGTATTATATACATTTCAAAAAATGTCGCGTAGTGTTATCTAAGAGTTGCCCCCATCCTCTAGATATTCCTGTTGATTGCAATCAACGCCAGAATGTTTAATATCCACAAGAGAGATCTAAGAGCATAGTAGCCATGGATCCCATTCATTAGATATCTCCTGTTAGTAGACAATAATTTTATAAGTTGAATTATTCGATATATGTGAATATTCAAACAAAAAATTATTATACATTTGTAATATTACAATTAATATGTGAATACGCAATGTCTGGGAGTTTACTGTTTGAAGAACCTGCAGTTTCCAGACGTTAGCCGGTTTACTACGTAAACAATACGCAAACCTGAATAGACCTCCTATTCATCACATTCCAAAATAAAATGAATAACGCTTTATTTTATTTCAAAATTTATTTCAAAGCATCATATGCAAAATGTACTAGACTAACTTGATAAGTTATTTACAAAATTACTTTTACGGTAATTTTTAAAATGATGGTAACATGTGCTATATTTTGTTGCAAAAACTATTTGTACTTTACTGCAAAAAGAGCTTCGTTGGAAATTATTGCACTAAGACATTCGATTGACCTGGCGACAGCTTATACCACCGTGCCTTAATAAACTTAAATAGAGATGGCATTTGCCAAAATCTAAAGTGATACAGAAAATGATGCCGTTTACCATAGACTGCATATCTCTAGCTGTTGTTGAGTTTAGCTATCATTTGTGTCCCGATCTCATCAAATTCATTAAGCCGTAAGAGCATAATACTCAGGAGCACGCTAACATTAATTTATCGTGACCACGTGCAATGTGTCAAATTATGCCGAAAGAATGCTTCAGAAACATAGAGAAAACCCAAAGATCTTATGGACATAAAAAGTACATTAAAAAATGGCTTAATAAACATTTATCAGTTTGAACGACCGGCAGTTTGAACGGTCAAATAAATGGCTCCTTTGAGTTATAACAATTTTTTATAAAATTAACTGCCAAATTTTCTGGAATAGGGCAATGTTGCCTCAAAATGATGCAAGGATTGAGCTCAATACGCGCAAGGACTGAGAAATTATTTTGATCAGGCTTATCGGTCGGCTTCGTCAAATTTTGTGATATCCTTGGTGTTCAGATTTAAACCGTTTAGATTTTTTTCTGATGGCGTTGCATAATATTATGTTTTACATCTAGAACATACTTGCCAATTACTCGGTGCAAGTCTTGAAAGTCATGTATTTTTCGCACCTTGACATTTAGATCAACTCTGATCATAGTGATCTGTCTGCGCGGAAGGATGCTTATTAGGTTCTTAAATTTGGTGTATTAAAATATATTTGGATACTGTATATGTGTGCTGAGTGTGTGTATCCTAGGCATCAAAATTCTGTACTCAATTGCCTTTACTTTCTTCACTCTTTTACACACAAATATTTCCTAGTTGAATCTTCTGAGTTTGAATAGAAAACGGTATTATGGCTTGTAGTCCCAAAATGTCATTTGCCTTACCAATGGGTCACAGCTACCCCAAAAATGAGTGTCTGATTTCTTTTCTACAATTTGGTAGTTTAATTATTTTAGAAGCTGATTTCCGTGTGACGCCTGGTTTTCTACTTTACAAGGCGCAAGCGGTCGCATAGTTTAGATTACCAAGGACCTGAGTAATGCCAGTCGCTAGTTGGATCGAACTGCTAAACATTATCTAAACATGGGTTACATGACATGTCCATTAAATAAATAGTTACATTAGTAAACAGTTTAGTACGATGATGGAAGTGATTTATTATTACCTAAATTTCTAAAGAACTATTGCAACTAGGCAACACTGAATTTGTAATTTACTTGTTACATCGGAAGATATGTGTAACGTACACCTGCCTGTTTTAGTTCTCTCTTTGATGACTAACCAACTACTCTAATAGGTTGGTCCGATGTTATTCAAATTTTGTGAATTTCAATCTCATGCAATTTATCTTATTTGTACAAAATGATATAAAACAATCGAACTAACATTCGTATTTTGAGCTTCAAATGGGTTTCCATTTCGTCCTCTTACTTAATTTTTATTTATTCCTGTTATTTTAAGTGTATAGGCGTAACAATATAGACAAATAAATACACTTGTTGGACTCCTTAAGAAACACAATTTTACCAATATGTCAACCAGTTGAATGGGTCTAAATTAAATTGATGTTACTAACATTAAAAGATAACATCAATCATTCAAAATTACGACACCTTATATGAATTCTGGAAGCAAGCAGAACAGGTATAAGATATACATCTTCAAATTAATGTGACTAAGTGAAACTGATTCCATCAAGCATTAATAAATATTCAAACCATACATCAGGAAGGCTGGCCAATATGGTGTATTACGCTAAACATTACCATTTTATTTTGTCAGTCAAAATATGAAACGCTCTCCAACACTCAGTAGCCTTTGACTCTCTAGTTAGATAGTGGTCAGATACAGAGAAACATAAACGTATTCAGTATTCTAGTAGGAGCCTTGCCATTTAGTAGTTGAACTAAACCTCACGAAACAAAAATTCCTAACATTTGTGTGTGTAACACTACGATTTCAGACTTTGCCTGTTGTGAAAGAAGAAAATATGAAAACTTTTTCGGAATGAGCAGGAATGCATACATAGTTCTCCTGTGGAGAATATACAGGTGTATCAAACCTACCTCATTCACAATAAATGACGCTCTGAAATACTCAAAATCTAATTGGACACCATATTTCCCCAAAAAATCTACCTCAATTAATCCATCCATCTACATCATCTGACAAGTTGTCAATGTCATAAATGTTATGAGAAAATACGTTATCCTGAATTCCGTAAGAAATATTGACTGTTCCCTTACAAAAAACATGCCCGCCTAAACCTTGCAAACGAATCTTACTATAATATTTACATCATCATTGCAAGTTAATAAAATACTTTTAATAACCTAGACCGTTGTCCCGGTGTCTAAAATAAAACAATGCTTACTATCATGTAAAGTTACTTGAATTTGATTTAATGCGCTCAACAAATATATTACATCATTATTTAGATTTGACTGTTTTAACTGCTATCTTTTATTATTTGTTTTAGTTTTGCAAAATTGCCAGCATGCACTTTTTTCTTTTCCATAAGGCGTTTTACCCACTCTGCTTTTTTGTTATTATGAAAATTATTATTTCTAATTGCAACAAAACTATTCCTATTGTAATTGTTCCTATAACGATTATAGCTATTGTTCGCATTATTTTTAAAGAAGTAAGTTTTCTCGCGTGTTAAGTCATTTTTAACCATCTCATTTGCATCTACCGCTGTTCGTACCGCTTCTCTGATAGACTTGCAATTACGTGCGCCTACAATCAATTTCAAATACGTAGTACTTAATCCCGATATAAAAGAATTTATAACTACACGTTCGTTAGCTGTATACAATAATTTTTGAGTTTCTCCCTTATCCGACTGGGATATAGTGCGTTTACTTAACAGTGCTACCAAACAGTGCTATGCAAACTGGAATTCCCTTGCTTCGCATTTTGCAGTTTGGCCATCAAAGCAGACACAATTTCCTTAGGCAAGAAATAATATTTTAAATCATTTACTAATTCTAAATTAGAGACATATACTTCTTTTATTTACGAATTATTAATGAATTTTTGAACTAAATTCGTTAATAATTTCTTACTCTCTTCCTTTAACATACTATCGTACAATAAAACAGCTCCTATTAACTATTTTAAAACTTCCTCACTTCCATTTATACTAGGTATACGACTAGCAGATAATTTTAGATGAAAAGAGTCGGCCATTATTACAATATTTTGTTTCTCTGTTAAATCCCTGACTTTAAAATATTTTAAACATGTTGTTAGTACTTTTAATATAAGTAATACAAATGAAATATCTTGAAAAGGAAATAATGAAATAAAATTTCGAATGTAATTATAAAAAAGAACAAAATAAAATAAAAATATATTTGAAATAATCGACATGTTCATAAATTTCTAAAGCACATTGATCTCTGCTTATCTCCTTGAAATCTCTCAACTGATCTCTTCTTGGCTCTTCGAAATTTCTTCTTGGCTCTTCCGATTTGGCCACTTCTGGCCCTAACATCCAAAATGCTCCTCGAATGACGAATACTATAGTACCAAAAATTTTCTGCATCGAAACTGGCGATGCTGATACAACTTTTCTTTGCTTGTTTACTGTCTCTTCTTTATTTGATGTTGTATCCGTGTTCTTTCTTCTTTACCATGTTCTTCTGTTTTATCTGACATATTATTCGCAATTTTCGGGTCGCGTAATTAATTTCTAATTAACTGTTACGGTCGCCATGTGATATTCTCGATTTAGTAGAATATATGAATTTAATTTAGGGTTTAAAAAGAAATGAATTACACAAGCATTTTTACATATAAAATAAATAGCAATTAAATATATTTAATATACAATTTGTACATGGTATCTCTTACAAACTAAATCTTAGATATCGAATCTGATATTGAGTGTGATATTGAATATCGAATGTGCTTAAAAATGATACACTGCACATATATAATCAACATAAAACCGATGGAAGTTCAAAATATTGGCAATGAATTAGTTCGTACATTCCATACAAATGCACATACGCTGATGTTGTGCTCTTCCATTTACATGATTGTTTCTTGTTTTTTTGTTGTTCCAAGAGCTGATATGCCAATTTCCAATTCTTAAAACGTTATCCTTTTTCTTTGTTTTTATACTCGCAGTGGTCATTACTAATAAATCCGTCCGGGGCCATTTCGTGTTTCTATGAGCATATAAATTTATCGGTCCTAATTTATCGGCTAACCTTGTTTGGAGAGGATCTTTTTTCGACCGGTACTGGTCTAGATCCGTCGTGTTCTGCAAAAACAGGGCCACCTCGTGTAGGATGTGATTTAATATATGATAGTACTGTAACGATAGAAATTACTACTTTCAATTTGTATGAATTATTCATACAATTTTTAATAATTTTTAAGAGAATTTAAGTGATATAGCGAAGAAACGGTTAGTTAGTTACCTGGCTTATTTTATTCAGTGTGTCTTTCTGTTTAACGTTATTGTACAACACACTGCGGTTTCAGATTCTTCCTTATGTAGTGGTAGCCCAGGTTGTCTGGTGTCCAGTTGTGAATAGACCGAGTTGTCCGATGCCAGAATTGTGAATTGCCCGAGGTCTCCGAGACCCGAATTGTGAAATACCCAAGTTGTCTGAGGCATGAATTGTGCAAGGCCTGAGTTGTCCTATTGCCTCAGTTGTCATGGAACGCATTTTTTAATATACAATCAGGAAATTCATCTTAAAAAATTAAGAGTTATGCGTAAAATGTCGTAAATAAACAATTTTTTTAATGAATATGTTTAGTTTCAATATAAATTTTTATTTTAATAAATGCTCCTAAACATTTCGTTCAATTTTTAGTGTATGAAATATTGTTTAAATCAAACAAGTACTTTTAACTAAAACTGTAGTTTATTTTTTATGTGTAATTAAAGTATTAAAAGTAGATATAATTACTATAAATTAAGTTGAGATATGATTATTTACTGGCTATATCAATATTTCCATGTTGCTGTAATAAATTAAGATTAAAATTAATTTAATTAATTTATTTTAATTTCAATGTTACTATTTTAGAGGTAACGTCTGAAACAAATCTCGTTTTCATTATAAAAAGAAATCGAAGCAAATGAAGCAAAATAAAAATAATTTGCGTCCACGGATCGTGGTAAGTTTATACGAATAACGATGCCACTGCAGCTTAAGTGTAAGAAGCGTGCGAATTAATTAACTATCTCGTTTTATTGTGCCAATCACTGATAGAAGAATGGAAAGAATGTCAAGATCGTTTCGTTGTCTTATCAATCGCGCTTGTGAGAGATCAAGTATTTAATTACCTTTCATCTGCTTACATGCAAGCAGTACATACTTACTAAATAAACGAATCAGCGCCGACGAGGCTAATAGGAGATCCCGAAGAAAAATATATGTCCGGATCCCCTTTTAGAAATATCACTATAATTAGAAGACACAAATGTGGACATAGTTATATGCATAAATATGGGCCTCCGTGTGTCCAAGTTCAAGTCTAATTTTGTCTAATTTCAAGGCAATTTTTTCAAAGTAGAAACTCTAAACTTAATTTTATGCATACCGGACAGTGGAATTTTTAGAGAGGTTTAAGACTCCCGTGAAATCTGTTTTTCTTTTGTTTTGATTTAATTTTTTATGGGTCAATACGAGGGCTATTTGACGGGAAAGTGGCTTCAATGAAGAACTTGTTTTGAAATAAAAGATATCTTTTATATTTTTATATAATTTCCTTGCAACACTACTGACTTAATTCAGGGGCTTTTTATAAACCATCCAAAAAGCAATCTTTTGTAAACTCTGCAAAATATGCATCCATTGAGGCTATAATTTCCTCATTTGTACCGAATCACTTTCCATCGAGCCGCTTTTTCAAGTTGAGGAACAAGACAAAATCTGACGGAGACAGATCTGACGAATATGGAGGATGGGATAGCAATTCGTAACATAATTTGATTAATTTAGCGGTTGCAATGGCGGACGATTGAGCGTTATCAGAACTTAGAACAAATGTAGTCGTTTTTCTTTTTTTTTGCATCGAAACGGGTCAGTAAATTAGTCACTTATTATGCTTTCCTTCTCTAATTAGTTAATATAGATAACGCCTTGGGAATCCCAAAAGATCGTGCCCATGAGATCTTGGCCAAAAGATCTTGGCTGAAAAAAAAGTTTTTACTTTTTCCGCTTTAGTATCTGGCGTATAATGATCCAAGTTTCATCTACGGTGACTTATCGATTACACAGTCATTGAAAATTGAAACACGAATACACTTTATATCAACTTAAGTTTTATACTATACTTTCTGAACAGAATTAGATTTTTTATTGGAAGAGAATTTTAAGACAATGAATTTTAATTTATCATATGATATTGTTTTTGGAATTTTTTATTTTAATTAACTATAATCGAAGGAAAAATATTTTTTCCTAAATTTAACTTAATTTTTTATATCTAGAAAATCCTTTTTTGAGTTTAAAATTACAAATTATTTTTTTGCGAAGATTATAAACGTTACAAAGATTATAAACTAAAATCATAATAAATCTATTCGTCTAATAAACCGATTTTTGATTTTTAAATATTTACAATAAACCTCTTTTGTGCTTAAAATAGTTGTTACGAAAAATTACAAAAATATATGTTGTTAAATGGTCTTTGTTTTGCCATTTTACATAAAGAATGATTTAATTGTGCTCTTAATAATTATGTAATTATTAGAAACATAAAAAAGCTTTATATTCACATGAAACTGGACATAAATTTGATCTTAATAACACTACTGTATTAAATAAAGAAATAAATTTAATAAAACGTTTATTTTTAGAAACTATACACATTAATAATTACACATTAATAACTATACACAATTAACACTTTAACCAACAAATCAGAAATAACAATGTAAGTAAAATTTATTACATTCTTTTAAAACATAATCCTTTCACCTGTATATAAATATCCTCTTTAAATCCTCCAAATAATAATTTTGTGTTTCAAATTTCTTTTAGCTTAATATAAGCTTAATATATTTTAAGATTGAAAATATTTTATATAAAAACTAATTGCAACCATTATATTTTTATTATAACATATTTTCATTTTAAAATCAAACTACTTCATTGATAAAAATCATATTATTTTTTAATTTTAGAGTCAAATACCAATTTTTCGTTGTTAATAAATTTTCTATCAATTTTGAAAAATATTAAAATTATTAATCAGTCAGGTATTTTTTACAAAAATGTAGATAATTCAGTTTATTTGTTCATTTTATATTATATAATTATTCTGTTTCTCGTTTATTCAAATGATTCTATATCAACATAGATTTTATACTATAATTTCTGAACAGTAATCGATTTTTTATTGGAAGAGAATTTATATTTAATATGGAATTTTTGATTTTAATTAACTATAATCGAAAATAAAATATTTTTTCTTAAATTTTTTTAAATTTTTTTGATATAGCAAAAAATTTCCTTTTTTGTGTTTACCATTACAAATTATATTTCTTTATTTCAATTTAGAATGATTAGAAAAATTTTCATTATAACATTTAGTCAGAATATGAAGCTATGATTAGAGAAATGTTACGAATATTATAAATTAGAATCATAATAAATTTATGCACCCAATATTTAATTTGTAATTATCTACATTAAACCTCGTTTGTGCTTAAACTAGTTATTAAGAAAAACTAGAAAAAATATATGTTGTTAAGCGGTCGTTGTTTTATCCTTTTACGTAAAGAATTATTTAATTATGCAGTTAGTAATTATGTACTTATTAGAAAAAAACCAAAATTAGCCTCTCATTCACATGAAACTGGACATAAACTTGATCTTAATAACAGTACTATATTATCGAAAGAAAGTCATTTAATAAAACGGTTATTTTTAGAAACCATACACATTAATAAAACAATTAACACTTTAAACAAAAAATCGGAAAATACCAGTATAAGTAAAATTTATTACAAATAAAATATAACCCTTTTAAAATATAACCCTTTTAACGCTATTTCAAATTTCTTTTAGTAATAACTTAATATATTTTAAGATTAACAATATTTTATATAAAAACTAATTGCAAACATTATTTTATTATGATTATTATATATTTTCATTTTAAAATCAAACTAATTCATTGACATAAATTATATTATTTTTTAATTTTACTATCCAATACCAATTTTTCTTTGTTACAAATCTTCTATCAATTTTGACAAATATTCAAATTATTTATTAATCAGTCACACATTTCTATAAAAATGTATATAATTCAGTTTATTTGTTCATTTTATATTATATAATAATTCTTTTTCTAGTATATTCAAATGATTCTATATCAACTAACTTCCGCATTTTATACTATAATTTCTGAACAGGATTTGATTTTTTATTGGAAGAGAATTTATATTTAATATATAGGCGACAATGGATTTAAATTGATATTTATTTTTGGAATTTTTGATTTTAATTAACTATAATCGAAAGTAAAATATTTTTTCTTAAATTTATTTATTTATTTTTTTGTCTAAAAATAACCTTTTTGATTTTAACATTACAAATTGTCTTCTTTATTTCAATTTAGAATGATTAAAAATTTTCATTATAGCTTTTAGTATGAAGAAGCTAACATTGTTTAGCGAAACGTTACGAAAATTATAAACTAAAATCATAATAAATGTATTCGTCTAAAAAACCGATTTTTATTTTTTAATTATCTACATTATACCTAATGCTTAAACTAGTTTAAAAAAAAACTACAAAAAATATATGTTGTTAAATGTTCTTTGATTTATCCTTTTACCTAAAGAATTATTTAATTAAGCTGTTAGTAATTATATAATTATTAATCAAAATCCAAATTAAGTCCTCAATTTTGTAGCCCAATTTGCGCTAGATTTTCTCTTAAATATTTATACTTAAATATTTTAAATATTGCACATGTCTCAGTAATTATTTAAAGTAATTAAGAATTATGAAATTAATAAGTATACTAATAAGTGACATTAATAAAAATAGCTACGCGGTTGGTTAAAACATGATAAAAAAGGAAACTTAAATTTCTCAAATACAAAAGTATTAAAAATCGAATGTAAATCCAAAAAATCTTTCAATGAATAAAATAAATAAATATAAAACTAGTTTGAACCAAAAATTTGCAGTAGTATCTAACATACGAAATAATAAAAATTGTAGACCAATATGTAATGTAATTAACTAACAAAACTAAATTATTAAAATAGAAAACAAGGAAGGAATTAATCAAAACAAAGTGATAAAAACTTATTTACAAAAAAATATGTATCATAAAAAAAATATTAATAGTGGTACTTAATAAGAATAATTTGAAGTAATAAATTAAAGGGAATTGATATCTGAAAAATTAAATAAAATATATTTTTAATTTCTAGATACCTATATTAATTATTAAAATAGATATAAATAATTAATATACGTACGTAGAAACCATAATATATTTTCTGCATTTTTTTTAAGCCAGCAGAAAAAAGTCACGATCCTAACCTGACCTGACCTAACAAACGAGAACAAGATAAACTGTCAACACCACGAATCTCTTCTAAGACGGTTCCTTCTGTTTAAGAAAGTCACCCTTCTCCTTGGGTGACTTCTCGGCGCGTTACTAAATAAATGCAGAAACGTAGGACACAAGACTTGAGGTGAGTGTTTATAAGCGGAAGGAAATCTTGCGGTGAAATTTAACTCATCCGCAAGAAATCATGGACGAGCGAGTGCATCATGTCAGGATATGCTTTACAACTTATGTGCACACAAGTCAGACAATGACATGGTGGTTTTATGTAAGTGAGTTGATAACAGAGACGTAACACATGTAAGATGATAAATAATTTACAAGGTATGTTATCAACTATAACCACAGAAACATTTTGGAATTTTTAGAACTAATAAAAATTATTATCTAAGTCAGATAATTTAAATCTCTATTTATAATTAAGTACCAATATTCTAATCTGTTTTTAATTTACACAAGAAAATCTGACAAATCCACGCTTGCAAAATTAAATGGGAATTAAAGATAACATTGGAGAGATACACCAGGCAGAAAAGAATAAATAAATGCCCATTACCTTTTTCTAGTAACTTTTCGTACATATATTGTTAAATCAATTTAGTAAATATCAGTGTCAGCATCATGTCAGATATTTTAATGAAATTTCATGGAACAATTGGGTGACAACTGTAACCAAAATGTGTCAGCTTAGTAATAAATGTTAAACTACAAAAAAAATCATACAAATAATAATTAAAGTAAATGAAGAAATGGAAAATGTAGAAAGGAGTGGGAGAGAAAGAAAGGGTTAAGGCGCTTAATAGTGAAAAGGACGTGTGGAGGTATTTAAGAATGAACAGAGCTATTAAAGCTGCTAGGAAAGAATATATGCTGAGCATAAATGACGGGGAAAATAAATGTAGATTGGATAGGGATGGGGCAACCACAAAGAATGAAAGAGGACCCTGGCTCACCCATTGGCGTCAGAAATCTTTCACCAGTTTTAGTAAGTTTAGCCTATTTTAGCCTAAAAAAATAAATGGCAATTAAGGGAGTATACTTGTAAGTGTTAGAGGATGAAAGGAATGGGATATGCATGAATGAATGATCAAAAGAACGAAAGAGGGCATATGAAAGAATAGGATGGTTGATGGAAAGATGGATTAAGAGGATGATATATGTGGATGAGGCGGTGAATAAAGTGTAAGTGAGGATGAATGATGTGGAATTGCAAGAGGACCATTGAGGAACACTAGATACAATAACACATATAAAGCTATCAGTAATGGTGAAGAGTTACCTGAACACATAATGGCTAAAGTTAATGTGGAGAGAAAACAAACGATAACGCATTTCAGATGTGGGAGTAAGAAAAAATATAATAGATACTGGATGACTATAAGTGAGAGTATGTAGGGTTTGTTGGAGAACTGAATAATGGAAAGAGTTATTACGAATAGGCGAAAAAGGGGATAACCAAATGTTTTGCTGAATTTTGTTTATCTTGTTTTATTCTAGTTTTTTTGTTTTAAGTTGATTAATTAATTTTTTAAATTTAATTGAAATTTTTTGTTAATTTAGAATCATTAATGTAAGTAGGGTAAGAATTTTGCCAATATTGACGTTCAACATTATTTACATCCTCTGGTATCTATTTGTAAAACATCGTATTTGTCTCTAAAATAAAGTAGTTAAACGAACTTACCTTTTAACTTTGGTTACCGATTACTTTAGCTTTCTGAATCATTTTTTACACAGTTTGAAAGAGTCCTCAAAGTAATAATAATTAATATAACGCTTGGGACATAAGGTTTGAGAAAAAAATCAATAGGCTTAATCAGCAAAATGAATAACATTTATCCATTTCCCGAATTTTTCTAAAAATTCGTGTCTTTAATTGTACTTCGTTTTGAGCCTCTCAACCGTTGTCATAAACCTTTCGACAGAATAATGACCAACATTTTTCTATTGCCCGAGCTTGAGGTATATTCGGGGGGCTGACTACCCTTGGTACATTTATGTTATTTATGTTATTTTGCTTTGGCCATTCGCGAGTTCTCCTGGCATAATAGCATGAAACGAGATCAGGCCAAAATGATGAATATTAATAAAATTTATCAATTTCGGTAAACATCTTTGAGTATAAAGCGCAGCATCCACAGCTTCTTCCCGAAGTCGGCCAACATAGGGCGTTGAAATTCCGGCTTCTGAAATCGCGCATCAAAACTTTATCAGCAAATTTCGCTTTTGCTTTGAATTTTACTTACAATTTTTGAATATCAGAGGTGTAAGATACATCGTTGCCTTTCATTTCAGAATGAGCTAGCGTGAAATATTTTTCATCAGCCATTATAATCATACGGTTCCTCAAAAAATGTTTTCGCCTCAGAGCTCTAAATATCTTGGTATTCTTTCTAGCTGTGCCTGGCTATATTTGGGACACTTCATTCTTTTTCGATATTTTACACCATTACTCGACAAAATCCTCTGGACCGTCTTGTATGAGACCCCAAAACGGGGATCCAGGGTTGGACTAGATCTTCCAATTCTATCTTGAGCGCTTAGTATCAGTCTATTATCGTCAACGAATATCGTCTTCGCATTCTTTTATTGTCTCATATATTGTTTGGGTAAACAAATTCTCGTTTGGGTAAACGTCCAACTAAAGTACAGATACTCTTGTGAATTTCCAATTTGTATGACATTTGAAACTTAATTAATAAATTAATTAAATGTTTATCAATAAGCATAAAACATGTTGTCATATTAACTAAATCAAACATTTGAATCGAATAAAAATTTCAAGGCACGCTTTTCTCAAAACTTATGTCCCATACGTTACTTTTGCCAAGCACTTCAAATACAGGGTCTGTCCTGAATGAAACCAAAGTGGCTCTAACGCGGCACCCTCTTCACGCCGAGCAGGCAAACTGATGGTGATCGAAGGTAGTAGGAAGTCGTAGCAACGATAGGCAACGAACCGCAATTTGCTTCGAGCGGTGTTACGAAGCAGATCGCTTGTCGCGTGAGACGCTGTGTAGGTGTATTGTCTCAAAGCAAAATGCCTCAATTGATCGATGAACGGTACGGAATTAAATTTTGTGTCAGTCTCGGGAAATCTGGGACGGAGATTCTGGAAATGTTGAGAAAGTGTACGGGGATGAATGCTTGACAAGATCCCAGGTTTTTGTCTGGCATGAGGCCTTTAAGGAGGGAAGAGATAGAGAGAGAAAGAGAGAGAGAGAGAGAGCGGGTTGAGGATGAAGAAACAGGTCGCCATTGGTTTGCACGACGCCAAAGTTTTCACAGACTCCTTGTGGACGCCAAGGAGGCGTCCACAAGGAGTTTGCCTCAGCAGGAACAACGGGCACGCGCTCTTCCAGACATCGCCAACAATTGGGTCCTGCGCTACTACAACGCGCCCAGTCACACGGCGAAGATTATGCAAGACATTTTGGCCAAAAAAAGGTCACTATGCTTCCTAAACATGCAAAGAAATGCACAAAATTCAATAATAAAAAAGATATTGCACCAAATTTACTAGATGTCATAAAATAGGCTCTCTGGTTTCTGACATATTAAAAAGATCAGTAGAGTATCACCTATTACTGAATATTTCTATTTTCCAATTAATTTTTTATATATTATTTATTTTATATTTGTGAAAAACGTCGTAAGCACTATTACATATCACTTACTTTGTGATTCGAGTTCCGGACGTAGGTCCATTATCGAACTGACTGTTGTTATGGTCGAGTTTGCTGTCGTTTGCTGCGCGTGTCTGTCTTCTCCGAGATCTTCTTCGAGAA
>WYDF02323310.1:0-14311 GCA_009867245.2 Adranes taylori
AAAATAATGATATTATGCCTAAATTACATTGAAAGTGGTGTAATAATTGCATCAAAACGATAATATATTAGTTTTCATGGTATCACTGAAATATACTAGTTATCTCGTTATATAATTATAAACATACACAAAATTGCAAAATATTAAATATTTCATTAATTATATACAAAATGTATTACCTGATTATTAAAAATATTCATTGTGTGTGCAAGTAGCTTTAAAATAGGCAAAACAGAGATATGGCTTAGACCACCTTGAACAGTGCAAAAAGTGGACTTGAACCGGCTAGAAATCTGTAATCTATGTTTTATAAAAGATATTCCCCCACCCCCTTCACCTTCTACATCTATTGACAGAAAGAGTCCACTATTTACTACTGCTGCAGAGTGCCTTTTTCTTGGATCATGCAAAGAATGGATCTTCCAATACTCCTTTTTTGGTGGTTGGCTCTCTTGAATTTGCATCATTATGTAGATGATTCATTGCTTCAAGATCGTTCATCGGTATTGTATAGATGGCATTGTTCACTGCTTTCATCACTTCTTTTTCTCCATTTTTCTTCGTCTGATAAATGTAGCAAAGTTAGTCCAACAGGACCTTTTGGCATCGATGGTTTCCAAGGATGCGCAATTTTCTTTATTCTCCTCACCACTCTTTCTGTATCTATGGTAATTAAATCAAAGCGGCCATGTTGCAGCTTTAATTAGCTAAAACCAGGTTGTTAGCAATTGCTTCAGATGAGTGCAAGAACACATAAGTGCGACGCTTTCGTAATATGTTGGTATACTTGACTGTTGTTAGTTCAATTATGCTTATTTCCATGTATTTCTTTACTCTCTCATAGTTGTTATTTCTTTGTGAAACGACTGGACGTTGTTTTTCATACTCATTGTTCTTTCTCTACGGCATTTCCTACCTTTTGCGAAATCATTTTTTGTACTGTTTGTGAAATTATATATGATCATCTGCTTGGGATTAGGCATTAGTCTATTTTTTCATCGTTGTGGGATACAATTTCACAAGTTAGTGTTTGTGACTTGCCCACTTTTAGTTATGGTTCACTCCACTTATAGATTGGGGTTTCCATAATTTCCCAAGTGATTTCCGAAGTGCACCTGACTACTCTGCGCATTTCTTATCTTTATTTAATGCGCGTGCAGTTAGGACCAGCTCTGCTGTCACCGATTAACTTATATATAAATATTTTTCCCTCACCATTTATGGTGTGTCGCACAGATTCAAAATTTGCTGAAGGGAATTACAGAACTTGTTACTTCCGCAATTCGTAAAATTCAAGTTTCAAGTTAATGCGTTGGTATACTAAATTATCATTTATTTTCTGTTGTAATTTATTTAAACTATTATGTATATTTTTCCATCGACATTATTATAGTTCCTCAATATAAATACTTAACGCACAATCCTGTTATCCACCAGAGTTTTCTATACACGCACATTTTCTAAGGCAATTCCATGCTTACGTTGTTTATGTTTTAACGGCTTTCCGAAACTTTTCTTCTAACCCAACTGCTGCCTGTAGAAACTAGAAAGAGGCAGGATAATATGAACAAGAAGAAGCAATTTCGATGCGAAAATGTCCCTTGAGAAAAGACCTACGATCGTTCTTCCCTTTTTCCCATTAAAATCGATGGGCTCGTTTATATGTCTCGCCCAAAACTTGTACGATTAATTAAATATCTTAGTTAATGTTGCACGCGCGTTATGTGTTGCCAGTATCGTTACGACTTTTCTACAAGAGATATTGTTTTACTTTGCGTGCCATAAAGTCATAGATTTTATTGCTTTATGGCATTGAGATTTGAAAAGTGCTTCTAGGGAAATGAATTGCTTTGAGATAATGAATTTTTATTATCTATAATTGCTTGTATACTTTTCATTTGTAGGTATATATATATATATATATATATATATACATGTATATATTTTATATATAATATTGCGGAACGGATTAACACGTTCAGTATTAGTGCTCTTTGAACATGCTTGCGATTAAGGGAATGAAAACCCGTTGTTTCTAAGGTGTTCCAGTACAGGTCGAAGAACAAATTTTCCATACTGTTCTTCGACCTTGGCTTATAAAGGTATCTACCAAAAGTTCCCACGAAATATTATAGGGTGCATATGATACAGATAATGGTATACCATCTTTTCGGAAGCTACTAAATTATTAGTCTGCGCGATTTACTATAGTATTTAGAATGAGATATATCAGGAAGCTCAAACAAGCTTAGATCTAGGTTGCCACCTTCTTCGCCCTTCTCAAGTACAGAGCTAAGGGCTTGCAAAGTATTGTATTAACTCATCCTTATGCCATATGTGAAGAATTTTTACATTTATCTGTATTTGTTCCGCATAAATCGCACAATTTAGAATTCAACATGTTAGAGCAATGTATAGAAGCTGTATGAGAAACAAATCTGGGTGGCAACCCCACTCAAAGAAAAGAAAAGGTTTCCAAAGTTGTGTGTAATGCACTCACCTATATAGAAGATGTGAACAAATTAAATAGGTTTGATGTATTTGTTCCATATCATTTGCGCTTTTGTGTTTTTGAAATGTGGGATTATTGTTCCCTAACATCCCAATTACTTCCCTAACATCCCCCCGGCCAATCCCAATTAATTGGTGGATTAGGGGTTCAGATCACCTGCCCTCTTATTTACCTTGAGTCTAAATGGCTGTTGGACCGCCTTCAGTTTAACTCATTAGAGTTCATTTAAACTTGTCTTCTTCATAGATCAATTTCCTGCTTCGTTTTCAATATGTACGCTATGAAGTTGGAGATTAGCTCCTATTTATCTGGTGATTTTAACGTGACTAAAATTATGTTAGAAGTTTATTTTCCTGTGGAGCTTCCCTTCCATGCGCTCCTGATCGCCGGCATTGCACCTGACAGAGTGTGGTCGGCGTCGTCGTTTGTTTGTTCGCAATGTTCGCATTCAGTGTACAAGGAAGCAAAACAGCCGTAGCCAGTCAAGCACTGTGTAACCCAGAAATTTTGCTCGCCATGACTTCTTGAAACCCAGGGTTTTATTTCCCGTATTAGGATGTTTGTTCATCTACTACGTTCTGAAACGGTCCATTTGTTCTGCAATTTTGTAAGTGTGTTGTTTCTTACTTGATCTGTCTTAAATCTATGGCACTCCTCTGTTTCGTGCACAAGGAGATCAATCGGGAGGATGCCCGAAGGATACAGAGAGCGTCGTTGGAGGTAATACGATATGCACCAGTTATTGCTAAGAGTTCGATTCGTGCTTTCTGTAGCAGACCCCCTGTCTTGCTGACTTGCACTCCTTTGACTGACCGATACTGGCGCCGCATACAACAACGTTGACTGCACTACCGAGCATAACAGCTTCCTTTTTGCAGTGCTGGCTCCTCCGACTGCTAGGTTCTCTGATGTTCGTGCGGTTGCTGTTTCCGTGACTGCTTTTAGGTGATCACTAAACTTCAGACTACGATCGAGAACAACGCCAAGGTATTTTACTTTCTGTTTCAGTTTACTGCATGATTCTCGACAAAAAGTTTAGGTATTCTTATTTTTCTACGGCCAAGTAACAGAATGGCTTCTGTTACTTGGCCATGACTTAATAGATAGATAATAGATAGATCCGGAGTCAGACTTTTCCGGATCTATCCGGAGTCAGACTTTTTTTCCGGTTTTTTTCCGAAGTCAGACTTAATGAGTTTGCTTTTATCCAGTCGCCTCATATTTGAAGACAATTGTTGGCTATGTTCTCTAATTGGGTTCACTCTTTTGCGTTGACAATCACAGCATCATCTTCAAATCCTATAATGGTCGCTCAATGTGGTAGTCTTCTTTCGAGCAGTCATCCCTAACAAATTCCAATCTAGAAGGAAACCTTCTCCAAATACAGAGCTAAAGGCTTCCAGAGTCTTGATTTACTAATCTGTATCACATATGTGAAAACATTTTGCAGTTTTCAGTATTTGTTCCACGGGAATCACGAAAATTTGCTTTCAGAATGTTAGAGCAATGTTAAGGCGTTCCAATAAAAACAAATCTATGTGGTAAGGTCCTTAAAGCAAACAATTACGGAGTTCCAAAAATTTTGTTTAATGTACTTATCTATATAATGCATGTAAACAAACTTTCCAGTTTTGATGTATGAATTAATGTAAAATCAAAATGTATATTGGCTAAATATAGAATGTAGAATATTGATATTGTTCTTAAATCAGTATATTTAATACATTCATTATTATATCTAACTTAAAATTACGTATAAACATTTCCTTTCCAAGAAACTAATTTAATCTATCCGTTAGTAGCATTTTATACTTTTATTGATGTACATTGTATACGAATAGCCATATAACAATATTGTTCATGAATGGGTAAAAGCAAATTCTATTCTGCAACGACTATATTCCGACCGAGACTTTACGACCAATAAAATTGACTGTAAATCATTTCTCTAGTAATTTATGTGTCAAGAACAATAATTAGGCACAATGTTTTAAACTTCTGCTGCTTCTTGCTTTAATCTACATATGGACATTACAAAGACACGAGATTATAATCAATTCTGTTTAAAATAAATTTTTGAAATTATGTTTTTTAGTTGATGCGGGCTATTTAAATTGAAATTTTCGTTGGTATATTATTGACAGATCCAGAAAAAGTACTGAAAGCTTCTTATTCAACGTTAAATTCAATAAGATTTTTAAGACAAATTTTTCTATTATCTGCATTAAAAAGCGCAAGAAGCTAATCTTAACAGTGTAACAATAATAACTATCAATCTGAAATCAGGATATACAAAATTACTTGGAATGACACAAAGGGAAATCCTTATACAAATTCTGAATCATCTTCAGGGAAAAGTTCCAATCCAAAAATTCCCTGACTTTAACGAATGTGGAACTAATTTTTGGCCACTACAGACGCATACCATCGTTTTCAATTTCATCTAGTGTAAAAGCAGATGTAGCAGCCCTTTTAGCAAATGGCACTCCAGGGCATTTTTTTTAACGCTCGTATTGATGACAGAGTCATCTCTGTTATCTGCAATAAGACAAATAATTATGCGACACAACTTCTTGAAGCTACAGATGTAACACAAAATTCTCATCTGCATGAGTGGAATGCTGAAATTAAAAAAATTCTAGGTGTGGTGGCATGAATGACCTTGGTGAAAATGCTTGCCATTGCAGATTACTGGAGTCACGATGTTGTCTTTAGGAACGATTTTGCAAAAAATATAATGCGAAGAAATCGCTTTGAGATTTTATTGCGGATGATTCATTCTGCTGACAATTTGGAGGCGGATAAAATAACAAATTATATAAAATAACGCCGCTGCTAGGCATTTTAGTAGCAAATTATAAGTCTCTGTACGTCCCCGAATGAATATATTTGCGTTGACGAAACTCTTTTGCCGTTTAGAGGAAGAATAAGATTTCAGCAATATATTAAAACAAAAAAACATAAATATGGAGTCAAATAATTCAAGATATGTTCTGGACTGGGATATACGTACAACATAAAAATATATGCAGGTAAAGAAGATAATTAATGTCACTCCAGAGAAAGTTGTCTTATTCCTCGTTGAAGAACTTCTAAATCAAGGCCGGGCTCTTATTACGGAGATTGGTATACAAGTGTGTCCCTAGCATATAAAATGATTGATGCTAACGCTCATTTGATAGGAACCATTTGAAAGTCAAGAAAAGTACTCCCTAAAAAGACAGTGAATGGGAAGCTTAAAAAGGGTAATGCTTATGCCATGGAATACCATAATGGGATTACTATTATAAACTGGAGAGATCAAAGAAATATTCTCATGCTGTCCACAAAACATGGAAGCGAAATGGTAGAGGTATCTTGTAATCAAAGTACTAAGCTGAAACCTAAAGTTGTATTAGATTACAATCAAGGTAAGGGATCAATAGATATATCCGACCAAACGGGAGCATATTCGAATCCCCTAAGGAAATCCTTAAAATGGTTTCGGAAAGTTTAACTACATCAATGGTGAATGCTTATATTTTATATGAGCTGGTATCTGGTGACATCATGAAGATAACAGAGTTCAAAAAGCAAGTGGTAAAACATTAGATGAATGGAAAAGAAACTAGCGACTCAGACAAAAAAATCCAAAACCAGTCATGTCTTTGAAGTCATCTTGAAATCATAAATTACATTATTTTCACTATTTACAAATGTTTGCTTTTGTTGCCTCATATTGCTATAAATAAATAAAACTGATAAACAAATATCTAGACTATCAATGTTACATTTAATAAACTGACATTAATGCACGCAACCTATTTAAGAGGTACAACAAAAGACACCATACAGAAAACTAAAGGGCCGTTGGTATAGTAGATGGTTTTCCGGCCGCGTTGGTCAATTTCCCTAGTCTTGCATTTAAAAAGTATGCCAACGGCCTGTAAACCACTTTACAGGCCGTGTAAACCACTTTGATACCATTGGTCCCATGGGACTAACGCGACCCACTATGGCATCTTCTGTGCCGGTCCCAACGGACCACCGTGGCAGTGAACAAGTTTTACATAATGTTTGAGCGCCAATCGCTTATGCCTCCATTTTGCCGAACACTGAATTTTCAACGTTAAACTTGCCAAGGAGCAGTTTTGGCGCGTTTAACTTAATGACATTTTAAAACCTTACAATACTAGAATTTTGTTACTAATTCACACATTGACTGAACTCGTATGTGATTCGTTAAGAATCTAGTAATGATTGTTGGATTTGAGTAAAATATGCATCGATTAGTTTTAGAATTCATCGTAATTTGAAACGTAATGATGTATTGTTCATAAAAACCTACATCCGTATTGGCAAAACATTCGCCTAAGCGCTTTTCACAATCTTCTCTTGAGGACAATTTCTTAACACACAAGAAGTTTTTCAATGGCCAATTTTTCAATGGTCACAAGTCACAATACACGTATGTGATGTGACCTTGTCCTGATGGAACATAACTCCTTTCGTATTAGCCAATTTTGGCCGTTTCTGATCAATCGCTAGCTTCAAACGATCCAATTGTTTCCAGTAGGGGTCCAAGTTTAGTATTTAGCCTTATGAAAGCAGCAAATAGTGGTTAATTCATTTCCAATCCCATCAAACACACAACAAAACTTTCTTGGCCGTTAATCCTGGTTTGGCCACCGTTTGAGCTGTTTCGCCACGTTTTGATCACGATTGTTTTCGCACAGTATTGTCGAATGTAATCCATTTATCATCTCCAGTCAACCTTCCTTTCAGTAATGGCTCGATTTTATTCCGTTTGGCGAATGATTCGCAAATGTGGTCCATCATGTTTTATTGTGGCACCGAGTTTCTTTCTTTCAGACATCAAATTTCGATTTTCAGCTCTTTTGGCGCTGCTATGATTGTTAATATGCGGGATTATTTCCAGGATTTTATCGACATTTTTGACGATGGGAACTACGTGTGCGAGGGTGCAATCGATGAAACGAAAATTGCGCGTGATTGGCTTTGACAGAAACAGAACCATAAACGCGATACACACTTTCAGCCGCCTGGCGTGCAATTTCGTCTTCATCGAAGCAAAATTTTAAGATATACCTAGCACAACAGAACGTGTGTGTGGCTCTAAGAACAATAAGGATGTGTGAAGTAATATGGAACTGGAAAAAAGTGCTACTGAAACTAAACAGAAACTAAACGCCGCCGGAACATCCAGCTACAGACCGAATATCAAGCCAAGCACAAGCAGGTGAAAAAGAGTAATAAGGATAATCGCAGGCTGAGAAACCAGAGAAAGCGACAGGCAATGAAAACATGAAGGAACTATACGATGTCACGAGAACTCTCTCCAAGAGAAAGCCAACCGCAGAAGACCGGTGAAAACTAAACAAGGAGACTTCCTCACCAACGACGAAGCGGAATTTGCATGGTGGTGCGAACACTTGAAGGAGGTGCTTAATAGAGAAACTGAGGAAGAGGCTAAACAAGAACAGGAAGAAATTGTCCAGAATAAATAAGGATGTAACTAACTCGGAGACGGCCTCCAAGGAGAAGATCAAGGCAGCGATCAAGCAGCTCAAAATGGAAAGGCTCCAAGAACAGATAATATTTAACCAAAGCTACTGTCAACAGACCCGGACACTGCCACCGATTTTTGTACCCTCTCTTCAAGAAGATTTGGAACAAAGAAAACTTGCCATAGGACTGGAGAGAATGGCTCATCAAGTTACGCATGAAAGGGGACACTACTAACTGTCATCATTTGAGAGGAATCACCCTACGATCAATTCCAAGTAAAATGATGACGCGGATGATACTCAACAGAAGCAACGCACAAGTGGAATCACAAATAAGGAAGCAGCAAGCAGGGTTTCAAAATTTTAGAAAAGGCTTTCGATTCCCTTAAAAGGGACAATATGTTGAAAAGCTTGCAGAAATACGGGATACTGGAGAAGATAAGAAACGTAATTAAAGAAACATACAACAACTACACATATCGTGTCATCCACGAGGGAAAACCCACGGAACTATTGGCAGTCAAGTCAGGAGTTCGCCAGGGATGTACTCTGTCCCCAACAAATTTCTATTGGTTCTGGATGAGGTGATTAGGAAAGTCACGGATGGAAAAGAAGAGGGGTATTCGGTTGTACCTGACTACTGAATGAGTGGAGGATCTAGATTTTGCAGATGCTAGAATCTAGATCTGCCTATACTCACAGAACCATATTAGTGTGGAGAAGAATCTCCAAGAACTCGAGTCCGAAGCCAAGATGGTGGGTCTGAAAGTAAACTGCTCCAAGACAAAGATTATGAAGATAAACTCAAGAGATGTTAGAGCACTGATTGTGGACAGTGAGGACATCGAAAATGTAGAAGAGTTCATGTTCCTTGGGAGCATAGTTACTCATGATGGTGCAGCAGCTGCATCTGTCAGAGCAAGAATCTGAAAGGCAAATGGGACCTTCTTTCAGCTGTATCCACGCTGGAAGGCAATAGAGATTCCCACAACGACAATACTCCAAATATTCAGAACTGAATTTGAAATATTCTGAACTGAATTTCATACGGTTGTGAGACTTTGAAGATCCCCTCCAAAATCAGTAGTAGCTTGCAGGTCTTCCGGAATATTTGCCTCAATAGAATTCCTCGAATCTTCTGGGCAAATGTAATATCAGCGCTAGTATACGGGGTAGTGCTATTATACCGAAGGCAGTGTTTTATACGGTTATGAGACTTAGAAGATCACCTGCAAAATCAGTATTAGCTTGGAGTTCTTCCTGAATAGATGCATTAAAAAAAATTCCCTGAATCTTCTGGCCAAATGTACTATCTAAAGAAGATCTGTGGAACAAAATGAGAGAGGAATTGGTTTTCATTGAAATGTTAGAATTTATACTTAACATACCGTACACAAGTCGTCTCAGCTTTGGAGCGAGGTGGAAAGGTTTTCTCAGGTAAAGTACAATTAAGATACATATGTTCACCAAAATATTTTATTAGGTTCAATCTTGTACCTGATGACTAGAATTTTACAGTGAACGGGTCTAATTTAACAGTTATTCATTTAGAATTGTATTTCAGCATTGTACTATTGTCAAACTTTTCGTTAAGGTAAGGTTAGTGCATTAGTACTATATGGCATAAGTTTTTGGGGGCTTAGTTTCAAAGCAGAAACAATATTTTACATAAAAAAGCGAATCCTGAGATTGGTGAATCCTGAGATGTTCTTTCAGTATTAATTATGTTTTGTACTTAGTCATTAAGATGGCAGATATTTAAATTTTATATTACTAAAATTGAAAGGGACAATACAGCTACGACAAAAACGAGTGGTCTTATTTTATTTCTTTCAACTGGATTAAAAGATCTTCAAGCCAGAATACGATTTTGATTTTGGGGGTAATTTGTAAAGTTAGAAGGTTTAAATGTCAAATGTAAAATTGAAATATATCCAGGAGAAATTCAATTTACACAACGCAAAACAAAATGATATCACACTTATATTAATTAAGTACGTTCATGTTAAGAAAATGCTTTGCATATTTGCATGTATAAGTCTTCTTGAGTTTTATGCCGGCTGACGTCAGACTATTTAATTCGACGAATTCCACGAGAAGCCATTAAATTCTTGGGTCGTAAATGTTTGAGAATGAAAATTATGCGCACACTTTAAAGATATATTATCTCGGTTCTGCGATTTACACAGAAATCTTTGCAAGTCGCACTCATTTGCGATCAGAGCACAACGTTAGCGTGTGTTGGTTGGTTTTGTGGTTTGGTAGGTTTGTTCGTTTCATTTGGGTTCTTTCAATTCTTTTTGATGTTGTGTGTGTGGTGTTGCTGTTGTTGTTGGATCGTTGTGGATAAAAGATTCCTTATTACGCGAGTTGATTCGTAAATCTGTACTATAAAAGCTGTAAAATTAACTGCTATGGCAAATGCGGTTTCATATACTTACCATGTTTTCGATTTTTGCTTTATTATTTTCCACTTTCGGGTTTTTGTCTTATGTTTCAGCACATATTGATTTCATCAAGAATAATTTCTTATACATTGTAATATCTTACGAGAAATAGATATATAACTCAACACAGTAAAGTATTAGTCTATTTATTAGGGATGGAGAATTCTGTTTCCACATTCGGAACGCGACGAACTGTTTTGTTCCATAAATATAACGGGATAAAGTACCGTTCTCGTTCTGTCTAAAACTCATTAAATCTATGCTTTAAAGTTACAAATAAGCGCTGCTATAAAATAAGTAAATGTCATCCTTTTAATTTTCTGCACAGTAAAACCTATATTAAATTAATTATTGTATCATTTCCAAATGTGCGCTATTCAATTTAAAATTTAAATAATTTTCAAATTTATAAAAAACAGTAAAATTTACGCAGAACAAGCATTACTAATCTCGCTACCGTTTTATCATTTATGCATATTGTTCCGTTAGAAAACTGTACGGTATTTATTAGAACCGAAATCATCATCGCCCTGCATCCGTTGCAGATTGGTGCAATATCTAAAAACGTTGCGGTATGCCAGTGGTCGGTACCGCTTTTCATGCCATGCGCATTTTCTACTCAAACCATAATGAACAATGAACCATGCAGTTGCATATTTTTGGCTGCGTATCCTTCTCGGCCGATATGCGTGTTTACTATGTGTGCTGTGTGGAAATGTATGTATTGTGCCTCCTACTGCGGTATACATTGCAAGCTTTAATATATTAAAATCAAAACAAGACAAGTGGAGCCACCTGCTCTAAAGACGCACGATTAGTGAGCTGACAGCAGTGTCGTGTTCTACAATTCTTGTTTAAAATAGAAACATATCATAAACGACATTCACTAGCGTTTAACACATATGGAGATTGTTTGTTCTTTGAAATTATTACCCCGCTAGTTTAAATGGATAGAACACTCGACGGGAAATTGAGAGACTCGTATTCGAATCCCTAGAGGGGTTATATTTTAAAAACGCAAATAATAATTGTAATTAATTTCGAATCTATTATATTAAATAATATATGTACTATTCTGAGTTATACTCATTAACTTTATTCAGTAGACATAATTGTATTATCGGTTAATCAATTCAATATAAATTAATTAACGTTATAATTTAGTAATAATTAATTTAATAATTTAATTTGATATAACATTAATATAATATAAATACACAAATAAATTTAATTCATTGAATATTTGTCCTGCTAAAGCCTCTAAGAAGAGAATGGACATAGAAAACTCCCGCATGCGATAACATGTTTACAAAATAAAAGACGAAAAAAAAACTATTGATGTCAAGCATTCTTCGGCTTC
This sequence comes from Adranes taylori, assembly GCA_009867245.2. Lineage (NCBI taxonomy): Eukaryota > Metazoa > Arthropoda > Insecta > Coleoptera > Staphylinidae > Adranes > Adranes taylori. The sequence goes on from WYDF02323310.1 coordinate 11,827, forward strand.
TTCGAGAAAACTTATGACTTTTGTACTACACATTTAGTTAGCTATGTGTTTCTTCTTAACATTTCATAGAATTTTCGTTTGCCTAGACTTCTTAAAATTTTCGTTTGCGATTTCTGAAGTGGCTGTTTTTCTTTTTATGGCTCCCGAGAAATGCAACAAAACATTTTATCCGTCATAGTAAAGACTTTTAGGAATTTTGCTAGCAAAGCTTCAAGAGTTTCGGAGAAGTTTTAGTAAGCCGTTACGATTTTTGCCTTTATAATTTCAACGGTCCTAACAGCCATCTTTTATTGGTTTTCATGATTTGTTTACTGAGACTTTTAGTAGAATGGTGTTTCGATTGGATTAGTTTAGTAAATTTGTCCACGTAAAGCCCGATTCCACACACACGATACACAAGGAGTACATGTCTGCCAAAACTCGAATATAAAAAACCAACACAGCTTTTATCGAGGAGATGCAATTCTGAATTGGGTTCTTCGTTATTGCTAGCAAGCGATTATCGCACCCTTAAGAGTGATTTACTCAAAGTAATGTCAGAGTCAATATTAAGTTAATCAGTTATAAATCATCAAGGGATAGTCAATATTGAAGAAAATAAATTAGTAGCAACTTTACTTCTGCAGACTCTTTCGATTTTCTTAATATCATTTTTCTTTCATCGGATCTTCTTCATAATTCTGTTGTTCTGTGCATAATTCTGCACTTAGCTGTTTTAAATACACGATAATACCATAAAAACTGATTTCTCTACAATAAGTAGGGTAGTACTCATTTGTTGGAATAATCTTTTAGAAACAGATCATCAAAATCAGATCTAATTTAGGAATTAATTCAAGATTAACGCAAAACACCTTGCATATGTCAACGAACAGACTTTAAACATATGTGTATATAGAAGATTTAAAAAAATTATATTTATTATTCAACCCAACCAAATGACATCATAGAAACAGACTAGAGCACGCCACACACAGAAGCACTTCTCACAAATCCCTAATTTTCCACACTTCCCATTTATCTACATCCCACATTCCCACATTCCATAGCCAAACAAAATTTTTATTGGAAACAAAACAACTCACTGGGAAAACACACAAATCCAGGAAAACGGGCTTCACCCGACCTGAAAACAAAAACACACTGACCTTGATAATATTTATTCGATGTAATAGGTTCAGATAGGTTCCGATACAGAGTTAGTGTGTATTTAGTTACGCACATACAATGACGTTCTGAAAAATAAGGGTGTTGATAAAGCTTAATACCTTATAGCAGAAATCGCCATCCATCCGCGGCTTAGCGACATTTTTTCTGATTTGTAAGTCTCTCATATTTGTTACACAAATTTAGAAGTCGAGATTAATTTATACAGAATTAATTTTGATATAGAATAAAGGATTGAATACAGAATTAAATAAAAGAATAAAGGATTAATTTTAAATAAAGATATAAAGGAATTATTTTAATAAAAGGATTAAATAAAGGAACAATAAAAAAGTCATTGAATAAATGACTAATGTGGAATAAAGGATTCAATGGATAAATTTGGCGGTTCAATAAAGGATTAATTGTGATATGAACTTAGTAAAGACAATGATGGTATGGTAATAAACAAGAGTTTCCTTTCAAATTCATTAAACCCCCGGTAGCCTGGGGCCCTGTCATATCCAGTGCCTTCTGTAATCTGGATTGCCAATTTGTAATACTTACCTATTACCATCAAAGAAAATGACAAAATACGTTTTCAAAAAGTGGTTTGATAAATGCTACGCGCCAGAAGTTGGGAAATGGTTGAAAGACAATAATCTTCCTCAAAGGACGTTGCTGCTTCTCGATAATGCTCCTGGTCGTCAATCCGAAGAAGAACTCACGACTGCATTTGTGCAGTCGTGAGTTCTTCTTCGCATTTGTGCATTTGTGCGATGCATTTGTGCGATGTTTCTTCCACCAAACTGAATCACACTGCTGACAAAAAATGCTGCTGACGACCATACTTAAAGACCAGTCTACAGAAAAAATCATTAAAAGAGTTCAACATAAAAGACTTTTGCCCCTTGTCAGTCTTGGCTTTCATTGCCCCATCAGCCATTATAAAGTCAATGGAAGAACTTATGGCCAGAAATCGTTACCACTCCCGGCGCTCCCCAAATCAATGTCATTTCGGAAGTCACAGAGCAAGTCGCTACCGGAATGCAGATTGGTTCAGAAAATTTGTAAATCTGGTTTCGTTGAATGGATAAAGAAGGAAATTGTGGGGGAAATGGTGCCTGTGTATAAGAGAGGGAGTAGAACGGAAGTTGAGAGTTATAGGGGTGTAACAGTGATGGTTGGAAGATATAGACTGTTTGCGAGGGTTATGAATAGGAAGTTGGAGGAGGAAGTAAAGATGGAAACTATTCTTTCGGAGACGCAGAATGGATTTATCAAGGGTAGAGGAACAGCGCATAATATAGCCATTCTAAATTACGTGATAAATAAGGAG